>CM060875.1:33855333-34081361 GCA_030737845.1 Acorus calamus
TTCGTTTAAGTTTACTTATCAATCTTTTGAATTGTGCCTTCACTTCTTCTTAAGCGATTTAAATGAAATACCATAACAGTCGATAACTGAGCACTTCGACTTAACAACTACTTTTTTGCAATATTACTCGTTCATGAAAGCTTCTATATCATCATATAATTGTTAAATAGGATAACCAAGTAAAATAGTAAAATAGGACAAATGAAAGAAAAACAAAGAGAGAGTTTAAATTGTACATAAGCACATTTGAAAAAAATTTGACATTACAAGGTTGAAGTTGGTTAAAAAGATATGCATATATTGAGAGGTATATCCTGGAAGAGATTGGGGGGTTTATATAGGGTAGTTTAGCAAGAGTTTTGGATATGATTTTTGTGGATTTCAATCTTATCTTTTTGGATTCTGATTTCATTATGATCAAATTTGTCTCACATAGTGTACAAGCTATAGTTCGGATAAGATTTTTATGGATTTCAATCTAATCTTTTTGGATTTCAATCCAATAAGATTTGTCTCATATAGCATCCTTGGATTGGTTTGGGTCAAATATCTAAATTTGAAAATTTCTCACTAAATTCGATATTAGAAATTTTGTAAATAATTAAAAAATCCTAGGTTTTTATAGGCATATAAATATATTATATATGATACAAGTGCGATTCCAATTAAATTATCAAATTATAACAAATTTTGTTTAGATTTTAAACTTGACCAACATTAATTATTCTCAAAATTCTTTAAAAATAATAAGTTTTTAAGTATTATAAAATTGTATAGAATTCAATGAAGAATTTGGTGTATATATTTATGATTTAACTAAATCTGAATATGTACATAATTTATTAAAGTAAATCATATTTGAATTCTTGAAATCTGAATGGATCAAGGTGTATGCTTCGAAGAAAAAAAAATTCACATTTTCTATAAATGCATCTATGCAATTCATTAGAATATATGCCTCATGTTTTTGTAAAAATACGTATATCATTAGATAATGTATATTATTTTTAAAAAATTCAAAACATTTGTAGACTGAATTTAGAGCTGGAAAATGAACTGGATGTAACATTATAAAAAAAAAAGGAAAATGTAATCAATTTTACTAACGAAAATTCAGACCACACATGTTTTCATTTTTTTTTTAAATAATAAATATCACATAATGAGGTATGTGCTTTAATAAAAAGTGTATATGGATCCATTTCGAGTTGAATAAACACATCATCAGTAACTGTAAGAAAAAATTTAGCGAGTTATATATATTATCTAATAAGGTATATGTTTCACTGAATCTGTAACGAGGTATAAAAAAGGAAAAAGATATCCAGCCCCCATTGCAGCCCCAGTTGCAGTCCATATCATTTTTTTTTTTAAAATCATACACTTTTCTTTTGAAGTGTATGTTTTTATATGAAATGATGTATATATTAAGACACAATAGTATTATTATTTTTTTAGTTGAAAAAAATGAAAAAAATAATATCTTACACTATGATAAAATCTATATATAACAATGGTACCGCAATATATATTGCACTATTATAATGTATTGAGATGTAAACAGAGCTACAAATAATGCTACGTATATGCTTGTCAACAGGTCGGGTCCTGGTTGGGTTGACCCATTAACGCCTTCCTTTTTACCCTTTCTGATCATCATGTAAAATTGTGTGTTTAAGAGCAATAATGCCTAGTCAAAGTGGGTTCAGGCTTTCATGAGACAATTTAGTATAGCATGGGATCATTCAGTATATTAAAATGTGACGATTTCACCTATTGGAATTAATGAATAACGTGACGATAGATCGAGATGGGTTGACTCCACCGAAACTTTGTTTTGTTTCTTCTCCTTCTCTAGAGCCTCTATTCTTTTCTCTTCTCTGGTTTTTTGTGTTTATGATCATCATTGTTCAACTTCTTCGTGATGATCACTTCTCTAAATTTTCTTTTTATATCACTTATACAATGCATAATGTAAAAGAGAAGGGAATTATGGTTCTTGCTTTTTATCATCATTGTTCAAATCATAGATTGATGAATCAATCAAAGTTACAATATTAAAAATCTCAAACTAGTCAATGTCATATACGGCAACTCATCACAAGTCACATTTTTATAATTTGTAATGAATCATGGGGACCTAACCCTAAAATATTGGGTCGATCGTGATTTACCAACTATTCATGGGGCATGTTGAATTAATATGCATTCCCATGAAATCTTATTAAATAATATGAAAATTAAATGTGAATATATGATATATATTTTTTGAAGATATCTGTGAACATAGTATTTATTACTTATTAAAGGGAAAATGACCCCTTTTTTATCCACTAAAAAATTTAATAATTCATATTAAAACAATTTATAAATATATTTTAAAATTTCTAAATCATATTAAAGTAAATCATATCAGTATATTGAAATATATCTATCTATTATATTAACCCAAAAAAGGGTTTTAAAATGTGTGTAACACAATTGTAAAATGGTATACAAATTTATTGCTCTATATATTGAATGGAATAATCCTTTTGGATGTCTCAATATTCTATAAATATTTCATCCCTAAAATGGCCCATATATTTTAAGATTTCATATCAAAATCAGATTAAAGTAAATCATAACAATCTATTAAAATTGTAACAACTCAAAATTAAAGATATTCATTAAATCTATCTCAATTGAATTTAAAAAAATTATTATTATATAAAAGTACTATATGGTATATAAAGTACATACTTTCTAGAAAAAATTCAAATTTTATTGAAATTATGATATAATTTAGATATTTATACAAGGTTTGGGATTAATTAAAAAAAAATACATACACCCATATCCGTTTCAAGTCTCAGTCCTACATGTGTCGGTAAAAAAACTCCCAAATTTGGAGATTTAGGGGGTGTTTGGCAACGGCGGAAAGCGGATTTTAAGTGCTGATTGTTAAGTGCAGAAAGAGAAAAGATGATAATCTTTAAGAGTTTAGGAAAAAAAGCGTTTGGTTCAATGAAAAATATTAAGCAGTATTTTAAATAAGTGTGTTTGGTTAACCAGTTTATTTATGTGATTATTGGAAGGGTATTTGGATCCATTTTATAAGTGCTGAATATTATTTGGATGTTTGGTTGAAATGTCTGAAAAAACATGTTATTTTGGAAATATTAAAGATATCAGACTTCAATAGCATATTGGCCATGACTAAGTTTCATTTAATAGGAGCACCTAATCTACTCCAGACCCTATCCCAACTTCTCCCAACCTCTCCACTGGGTAGCACATATTGAAGAATGCTTTAAACTCAACTATCCAACAATTTTTTTGGCTATCTAAGCATTTATTAATAATCCTATTAAAGCATACAATATACAATTCACACTATCTATTGGGTAAGATAAAAGCAATAGATTCATCCATATGGGAATTGGAAACATAGATATAGTACAATTCCATGCATCACCAATCAATACATTCATAATCTACACAGCATGTCACTTCAAAAAATCAAGTTTTGCATTAAAAAAAGCAATCAATCATCACACTCCAAAATCTGATCTACAGAGAACAGAGAAAAAAAACACACACACACACACTCCTGCCGATTAACACACTCCTGCCGATTAACCCTATAGTTTCATTTCTACAAAACATAGATATAGTACAATTCCATGCATCACCAATCAATGCATTCATAATCTACACAGCATATCACTTCAAAAAATCAAGTTTTGCATTAAAAAAAAGCAATCAATCATCACACTTCAAAATCTGATCTACACAGAACAGAGAAAAAAAACACACACACACACACACTCCTGCCGATTAACACACTCCTACCGATTAACCCTATAGTTTCATTTCTACAAAACCCTAAACATATTTTCATATATCAAATCTGAATAAATACATGAAGGGAGGCCTTTTAAGGGTTTTACCTAGATTTGTGGCTGGGGAGGAGATCCAAAGAGGCCTAATAGCAGATCGGAGTGTCGGACCCCCTGTTGGAGATGATGAGAGAGAGATCGGAGGAGGAAGCAGATCAAATAACAAACGCCGTGCTCTTCTCGAAGGACATCAGTGATCCTGTTTGTTTAGTCGTCCTTGGTTTAGTTTTCGGTGAAGGGAAAATCGTTCACTCGACAAGGTTCGGCGATTTTAGGGTTCCTCTGTCGCTGCTGTGTTTGGGTTCTCAAAGGGGGTTGACAATCGGCGCACAAAAAAACCAAGGAGAGAGAAGGTACTCCACTGAAAAAGGGTTTAAATACCCTGTGTAAAATCACAACTTTAATAGGGGCAATCTGGTCTTTTCACATCCGGATAAAATGTCTGAATGCGTATCCCGATTATTTCAGTAGGGTATGTTGTGCTGAAAATTTTGTCACCAAAATGTCTGAACGAGGTTTTAATGAGTGCTTATTAGAAGCCCAACCAAACAGGATTAATGCTTACTTTCAGTCATAAGCTGAATAAGCACTGAAAATCCTTTCAACCAAACACCCCCTTAAAGTGCCATTGGATTTACTCTTATAAATTGCCCCCTGGATATTTGAAAGGCCATTAGATAAGTTCTTATAAATTGTTGAGCTGATATCAAAGATTCAAAACAATGAAAATCTTACATATGTACACAGGCAGGACTGTCAAATGAGAAAACGTAATATTTCAAAACGTTTCAAAAATGGAAATCACAGATGTGGATGCATAAAAATTCACTTCAAACAGATGCACTATACAAATCAACATGGACCGGTGAGAATTGTTTTTATCAACAACCCCAACAAAAGGCAATAGTATTCAACATCAACATGTTGAAAAAGCCCAGTGGCGTGTTGAGTAGCCTTTTTTATCATTCACAGAAGAAAGAGGTGGAAAGGCTTTTCCAGATGGTGATTCCCATTTTCAATTAACAAAGAAGTTTCAGAGCTTTCTGGATAATGCACCAATCATTTGGTTCTGGGGGGTAGTGGAATTAGGACAGAAAAAAGTCTACCAAGAGATTTGAAATAAACACTGCCCTGTGGTACACAAAAATTACCTCAAGATTTTACAAGCTTTAAGTTAAAAAATAATAATAATAATAATCCACTGGGATTTGCTACCTCACTTAACTGCATATACATTAGTGTGATGAGAAGATCAAACAAAAGACCAGTTGACGAAAGAGAAGGCGAGACAGTGAACAGAGCCATCCTCATCAAGCACTTTCCATGCAATAGCCTGTTCGTATGATACATTGCGGCACATGCTCGATATGCAAAGACCAGCTGGTAAATACGAGTAACCCTGCCAACAGGAAACAAATATAAGTTGGGCCTTGATTTAGTTTATTTTTTAGCATCTTAGAGGCTTAGATTCCCAGGGAAGATTAATCCATACATGTAACTTATCAATGGGTAGCTTTTAAATGTTTCCATAATGGGCATGGATTACAGAATATCGTGCCAACCACTCTTTCTTTTTTAAATGATGGGGTGAGTATGTGTTACCTGCTCCATTATCTTTGAAAATTCAGAACATAATGTCTTCCGTCCGGCCTCATCAAAGATTTTGTCCAAAGCTATGTCTTGTAAGGCCACTAGTGTTGTTTCTAGCATGTCAAGCCCTGCCTGGTTGGCAAAGGTGAAAACTGGCAGTGCCTGCATGTCAAATGGAACGGATTCTCGTAAAACACACTAACTAAAGATTATGGCATATACAGATAAAATATATACTCAAGACAGTATAACAAATTAAATCATTCTATGATTTTGTAAAATTTGTGTGTTCTACTTGTTAAATATCACATACCTTCAAAGAGCAACACAATATCGCATCTGGATAATGCCATAGGCTCTTCAACATGGAATCCCCAGTCTGGCAATCAGTACTCAGAAGCTCTACACCCATATGGAAACTGAAAAGGGAAAGGGGGGGCATCAGCCGAAAGAAAATAAGAAATAAACGGAATGAATGACTACAGAGAAAAAGCTGGAGATTTCGTTAGTTTGAATGAAGCTGTATCATATAATACAAATTTCATGGAACCTATCATTTGGATTTGTTTTTCTGTTTCTTCCTCCATCTCAATGGATTTCCATTTTTCAATTTATTTTATATTTGACTGATCTTCAAGGAAATAGAATCCATATTAGATATATAATGATTAAGGTTGATGACACAAAGAACAAAGATTCTGGCCCAGCGAACACAATAATAATACATTTAGATTATTTAATTGAATTTTGTACGTCGCATTGAAGGGTTTAATTAATAAAATAATCTGCTATAGATATACTTTGAAGAGATTATGTGGAGAGAGTTGTGTCCCTAAAGTCAGTTAAACTTTATGCTATATTAAATAAATAGGAAAGCAAGGGGTTGCAGCAAAGACCCAAAAGCAGCAGATCTAATCACTTCTGTTGATTAAAAAGAGTAAGTCAAATATCTGAACGTATTTGATTATTCTATAATGTAATCATGTACTTGCCTGTAACTCTGGCAAATCCAGCAAGCAAGTGTAAGAGCTTCTGGAGAACCAGGAGAGAGCTTAGACCCCATATGCCCACCAAGTCTAGACGGGGATATCGCCATAGAAACTCTCTGCACTGATGAAATGACACTCCGAACATACTGTCTCGCCATCACAGCAACACTGTCCTGCAAGTGGGCTTCATATGGGAACTGGAAAGCAATAGTCAGAACTGACCGATGGCCGCTAGTGCTGGGAACTCCATCTCCGTCTGCCCGATTTGCAGCCGAACCTGTTTCAAGACTTGATGCAAGATCCAATGTCCTGTGTGCAGTTATGTCATCCTGCAATATGCATGGGAGAGGATGTGAATAAACTTAACAATTGATTTTGTGAATTTTCATAATTGATGAGGTTCCAGAGATTACATTCCTAGAATGCAATTGAACAAATAATTAATAGGATATCCACTGTTGGCAGCTTAAAAGTAGTATTTGCTGAACATTAATTGAGGTCAACCAACACATTCTAGACACTAGATCCTCTCAATTTGTCTTCATGAAAAGCACAGGTTTCAATTGTGTGAAGATTTATAGGAATGCATCACCATGAGTAGGAGACTCTACTTAAAATATACACTTATTGACAAGTAAAATACAAATCAACCAGAAACCCTTAAAAAATCCAATGAAGTACCCTTACACAGTTAGAATAGAAATGCCACACAAACAACAGGTCTCCCTGATTTTTGTGAAGGAATTGCAAAGAATTTCAGACGTCATGATTGATCATTTGGTCCCAAATTTCCAAGATTGAAGGATATTATATTGCATTTCAAAATCATCTGTCATCCAATAGAGATTCATCTGACAATAACAGAACTGAACAATTTCGTTGGGATGCATTCCATTCACGGTTTTAAAAAACTTGACTTTCCATTCATTCAAAAACACTTTTCCATTTGTCCCTCTTTTATGGTCAAGATGAGATTTGAACCCATGAAACTTTTCTTTCTTTCTTTTTTGCTGGTTAAGATGAGATTTGAAGACACAACCATAACGCAAGCTACAAATTAGGTCACCACCACTTAACCGAAGTTCTCCATTATAAAAATAATAATTAAATTTTTTTTGTAAAACTAGAATTTCACTGCAGAACTGTCTAAAAAAAACATTGGACTTCACTGTGTCAAGTAAAATTCAAGAGATGAGAACATACGAGAAAAGGAACCTATCAGTAAGCCAACCAAAAACTGTCCAACAGAGCATCAGTACATAACCAAAATGTAAGTAGTTTAGGTTTAGTAAAAAACTAACGGCTTTGGAATCCAGCGAAATGACACGAAATCCGGAAGGTAGTAAGGGAGCATCATCAGGGAAAAGCTCATCAATGGGAGCAAAAACAAGCTGGAAGCATGCCCCAACAGCATTCTCATCCATTCCACTGCAAAGCTGCAAATGCAAAACAAGAATGCATAATGAACTCAATATTTGTTCATTTTCAGGCAACAGAGAGACCATATCAAAAGATAAGAAAGAACATAGGTAGTGAAATCAGAATTGATTCATGAAATCTCGACAAATGGGCCAGTAGGTGTAAAGTGGATATGAAGAGGATTTCGGGATTATTTTGCTCTTAATTGTACTAATCACATTTGAAAAGAACTGTTACTTGTAAAAGATGAACATCTCTTGAAAGAATGGCATCATCTTGAGTGATAGACTGGCCTTCAAGTCGAATAACTTCTAGAAACTGCTCCACCCAATGGAAAAGTGAGAAGATTATAATCAAAGGGGTGATGAATGTAACAGATTGATGAAGTACAGACCTCCTCGTGTTCAACTGTATGAGCGAGAGGAATAATAATTTGGCTCCCAGAAAAGCCACTGGATCTTGATCCAGGGAAGGCACACAACCCAGCTTTGAGTGATGCAGCAGAATAAGCATCTATACTGTAATCAGCCCATTCTGAACGATGCTCTCTAAGGAACCGCACCAGCAATGCAGGAGGAACATTCTGGGGACAGAGGAATAAAATGTATGTACATATAAGGATAGGTTACATGTACAAGGGCAAAAATATAAATAGATGCTTCATACACGAATTAGTGTGTCAAAGTACAGAATCTAATATATGAATGTCAACATTAAGCAGGGCACATGGTTGACTCCATTCAACATGATGGGTAAAGATCGACACAGATAGGACAAATTAGTAAAAAGGATTTCCGAACTTACTTGAAGTAACATGGATGCCTTCGCACAAAGGACACCTCCAGACATTGCAAGAGGATTACCAGGATTAACATTGGTTCCCATGCACTTACTTGAGTTTGTACTGATTATTACATCTTCCACACCATCGCAATCCAGTAATGACCAGCCATCATCAATAAATCCATTGATAGCATCATTAAACCCCCTGGGTAAAAATCATAGCAGACAAAGCGTACACATATCAATGTCAACAAGCAAATAAAACCATGGTGAAGGACAAACAAATCATCGCTCATCAATATCAAAGATATTAAAAATATGTCACCTGCTCAATCTTTGGCTAAATGTTCGCAAAACGGCAGGCTGCCTGCCCAAATTATACACCACTTCTCCGCTGATCTCCTGGGCTATCTGTTTGATGTGGTGCAAAGCCTTCACAGAAAATAATACTCAGTAACAGGTACACAAGAAATAAATCAGAAACCAAATTTCAATATCAATTTAAAAACAAAAAAGAAACAAGTCCCACAAGATCAGTGGGAATTTAGAAAGACCTAACTAAGAGAGACATGTAGCTTGATAACTGTTCTGAAACCACCACGACCTTCCAGTCATATATTTTACTTTTTCGGTTTTTCCTCTTCTTGTTAAATTATAACAATCAACAATTATCATATTTTATATAGTGATAAAAACTATTTTCCATTTAGCTAACAGATCTCTGTGCACACCCCAATATACAATTCATACATGATTTGCAATGAGCGCTACCCCACTCAAGAATCACATACAAGAACAGAATCTCTGGATAAAAAAAAAATATTATTTCGAAAAGAAAATTCATGCTCAGGTATTCGGTTACTTACAGCAATTGTTAGCTTCTGAGCAACAACCTTAGAAGATTCATACAGTGGGCGCAGCACCTCAGGCACCCTCCATGCCTGGAGGGAAAAAAAGCTATAACCAACCAAAGTTGACAAAATTGAAATCAGATATCCCAGAAAGGGCAAACAAACCTAACCTCAAGATCCACATGGTCAACTATGTGGACAATTGAGCCTCCACCTTCACATGGTCGGATCAAATAACCACTAGGCAGCATCTCAGCCCTCACAAACTGATGAGCAGTCGATGCACTAGGCCCACCACCAGAACCACTAAGTGATCTCTCACAAACCTTGACATATGAGTGAAAAAACAGAAGAAGAAGAGAATTATACACTGATCAGTGAAAAGAGAAAGAACCCGAAAAGCTTTAGTTGCACCAAATATGAGCGCACGCGCACACACACACACACGTGTGTGGAAGGTGTATTATGATGCAGAGAGACAAGGGAGGAAAAGAGGTGCTTAAACTTGTCATTCACGAAAATCAAATTTCCACGTTAAAATTACCAATGGCATGACATACCACGAGACTGCCATCTTCTAATCCCGTGGTATATCTCAAAGTCCAAAAGTCTCGAGCGGGAGCTAATGTAGTTGGAGCATACATCTGTAAAGATCAGAAGTAAAGGAATGATTTTTTTTTCAAAATAATCCTTGGCGACCCAAAGAAAATTCATGTATGTCCTACTACCAAACCAACCTGCATATATACAAGTTCAACTGTACCACCATTTCCTGCTGGGAACATGGTAAATACTTCAAGGCTCCGACAGTCTCGGAACCAAGATGGGCGATCTTTAAGGATCTCTGCAATCTGTAGTAAGAGCAATTCGTAGGTCATATGCAGTTTAAAAATGGGAAAACCACTTTGATGCAAGAAATGAACACACTATTTATTTATGAAGTAACAAATGCAAACAACCATCAATGGAAAATCCATTTAATTATGCTCATTCAACTTTGAGTCTTAAAGTTACCAAAAATACTACTTGTGCTCATGTAGGCATAACTTAAAAACAAGCATTACCTTTGTAGGCTCTAAGCTTACTAGACCACAGGCACGTGCTGCCACTCCACTGCAACTGTGCGAAATTGCAACAATACCAGTGGAATCCGGACCAGGCTGTTCAAAACAGAAATGACACAATTTCAAGAAAAAGGAAAAAAAGAACAAAACACTAAGGGGCTGTTTGGGTAGAGGGTTAGGAAAGGAATATGTGGGAATAGGCAGGGAATAGGGAAAAAAGGTGTTTGTGTGAGGGGAATAAGGTGGTATTTGAATGTTGGAATAACAAATAATAAAGGGGTATAGTAATCCTTCATTTTCCATGGAATTAGCCTATTCCAACAACAATCATAAGTGAGTCCCACTGTTTTTTTTCTTTTTTTATTTCAAATCACCTGTCAACACCTCTTATACATCAATGGGACCCACATGTCAAATCAACTTTTTACACTTTATTCACATTTTATTCTTCATCAACCAAACACATTCACTTTATTATTACGTTTCCAAATGAGAATAATTTAAAACACAACCAAACAGAAAATCACTTATTCTATTGATAAAATCAACCATTCCTAGAATAGATATAAACTCAAAAATAGCTTATGTCTCTATCCAAACGGGCCCTAATACAATACATGAACATTACATAAGTTTGTCTGGCAATTATTTTTATTATAGGAGTCCACTTGATTCACAAAAGAAGGCATGTTTTTTTTTCTATGTTATACCTTCATCCCGGGCATCTGGACCCAGTCGACAGCAGTCCCTGTAGCCTTGGAAAGGAACTCTGCCAAGGTCTCCTCTGCAATAGACAGGAGCCTGACGAAAACATTATAGAAACAAATATTGAAATCAATTGTAAAACATTGACAGAGAAGAAAAAAGAATAGGAGATTAGGACGATTTTGTTGATACCCAGTAGGATTATTTGCATCCCTCAGAGAATGGTGAGGAGTGGTAACAACAGACTCACAGGTTGTGTCGGTGGCCAGGGATGCCTGCAGGTAAAGTAACATATTAATTAAAATAGGTATAAAGTAATCAAGAGAAAGAGAAATTTAAAAACTAATATATTTCTTGCACATCGCAACATTATAAATAATATGTGCATTCCCTAACTCTCTTTGAACTAAGGGTCATTCACAGTCCCCCTTCCAACCTACCAATGATATAGCAATAAAACATCCGTGTCAAAACTAAAATGCTTAAACCTCCACCCAATTGCCTATGTGAGCGTCTTGGTCAAAGCAAAAGGGAGTAAAGAGCTAATTCCATGTATACCAACCATTTCCTTTATTTGTGATACCCTATTGTTGCATGTTTTCACTTTAAAAACTATAGATGTTCATATATTGAAAATGCATTCTTACTTCAATTTTTATGTCATTATAATGGTTTACGCAACCTCTCGAGTAAAATTTATCTTTGTGTGAGTTACGTTCTATCTGTGATGTTACCTAAATCATTAGGTGCTTGAGCTTGACTATCTTCAATAGCAAGCACTGAATCCCTCACATGACTGTCCCAGGAATTAAAATCTAGATTCCACACTTGCAACGGCAGTTTATGCAAAGGAAAAACTTGAATACTTGCTGGCGGAGATTTAAACTTGTGGCAGCTGTTTGAAAAAAAGGGATTGCTAGCAAACAAACCTAAAGTAACAGCTACTAAACTTGTTGGCTCTGATAATTTCTTTAGAATTGAATGGATTATATTTTCACTTGTAAACTTTTACACACCATCAAAGATATAAGTAGCAGATGAATCCTTTAGATGACACAGTGGATCAAATCTTTTTTTACTGAAAGGATAGTCATATGGATTTGTTTAACATCTTTGAAGAATAATCAAATGTAATGAGAAAACCAAAATCTACAGATGATGCAGGGATGAAAAAAAATTAGCGCGGGGCCAGTTGAAGTGCAATGCAACGCAACTTAACCAATTAAACTTACACTTTGCAGTTGCTGCCGCATGTATCCATTCTCATAAACTAACTGAGAGACCTGCTTCTGTAGCCGCTCGTTTTCCTCCATCAACAGCTTGTTCATCGCATTCAGCTTCCTATTGACGGTCTGAAGCCGACAAGCTTCTTTCCTCTGCTTCTCCCGGCACCTACAGAATCACAGATATCTTACAATCCTTGACACATTGGCCATGACAAACAAAGTAATGACAACCAATTGAGCTCAGAAACTCGGATGCATATTTATAAAGAGGGTTAAGAACTACTCAAATTTGTTCCTCTGATTTAATTCAGGTTGTTGTCATTATAAAAAAATTCTGAAGAGGAATACCAAAACAAGACAAACACAAGGGGGTATCTTTTTGTGTTTATTTTAAGATTTTATGGATTTACAGGCTTGGTCATTTTCGGAATAAAATACAAAAATTTATCCAAAAATACCAAGAACATGAAGACAAGAAGAAGTTTTTAAAAAATATTAAAATGAATACACTCTTCTATAGACCAAAAAAAAGAGATTTTGATTTGATTTTATTTTTTTTCTCAATCGTTGGTAGAGCTTGCCTGCGATTTTGGAACCAGACTTTGATCTGTTTGGGCTCGATGTTGGAGAGGATGGGGCACTCCCTTATCAGCTGCTGCCGCCGCATGGAGCTCGGCTTCGGGCACTCCGCGTACACCCTCTCAAGCGCCTCCACCTGCTCCGCGGTGTACCTCACGTACTTCCCGGAGTCCGAGTTCTTGTCGCCGCACCCGCTGATGCTCCGACGGCGCTGCCATTGTTGCGTGGCGCGACAACCATCGCCATTTCTTCAAAGAACAGCAAGAGTTCCTTGTCTCTCAAGCCTTCTCGTGTTCTCTTCTTTTTCTTTCCTTCGTTTGGAGTTGAATTTCCTTTGTGGGGTTGGTTGATTGGACCCCGAAAAAGAAGACCCAGTCGAAGATTCGAAGAAAAAAAGCTTCAAGAAGCAAGTTTGGATATATTTGATAAAGACCTCTATATCCGCACAACCCTCTTTAGATCTATCAAAAATAGAAGGGGAGGAAAACCAAATGAGTTGCCACTAATAAAACCCACTTCAAAAGACTCCAGCTTTTCTTTGTTTTTTTCCCTCACTTAAACAACCAATCGATCAAACACGAAGAACCCAACAAACCCATATGAGAAAGGAAGGCAAATATGAAAGAAACCCCAGATCGCGAGATACTCTGATTTTCAAAGGCTCTCATGAGAGGGAGAGGTGTCCCTCTATCGCAGCAGCATCAGAGGGGTTTCATGGGTCTGCAGACGGCGGAGATTTCGTGGGGGAGGGGAGAAGAAAAGCCAGGCCATTTGTCGTCCTCTCTCTCTCTCTCTCTCTCTCTCTCTCTCTCTCTCACTGCCTTGGAAAGAGAAATCAATACAAAACTATAGAGATAAAGAGAGGGGGTACAGCTATAGCACAGACATGTGTTGGTAGTGCAGACGCTGTGGTTTAGGCTTTAAAAGAGAGTGGAAACAAACAGAGAAGCGTATTGAGGACTGTCGCCAGGACGACTGTGTTTGTGTTTGTGTGTGTTCAGAGAGAGACTATTGTGCAAGATGTCCGAGAATCTCGAGGACGACTGCAGAGACTTATAAATAAGGAAGAAAAAAAAAACATTTTTTTAAAATAAATGGTTCATTCAACTAAAAAAATGAAGTGATAAGATATGATTGAATCACTTACTCAACCATTTGATTACTGGATTTAAAATAAACATCACAGAGTACATGTATTAATTTATAAATATTAAATATTTTAAAAATCTTTATATAATTATAAGTTTGTAAATTTTAATATTTAAGTTTTTATTTTATATTACATAATGATTTTATTATATAAATTTTATTTTGTTTTAATTTAATATTTTAATATGTAATCAATCGGATTTTAAACTAATCCATTTAGAGCATCTCCAATCGGATATTTGCAAATTTAGAAGGTGGTGTACTCCAATCACATCATATTCAACTCTAAATTTAGAGATTTGAATTTGACCCTCCAAATCACACTTTTCACTTTTACTGTGTACTCATTTAATTTAACCTATTACTTTAGATCTGTTAATCCATTTTTAATAAAAATACTATAGTTGTACAGATCTCATCAAAACCTTTAACATGAGACTAATATTAAATTATTTTAGAATTGATTTTAAATAAATCCCCATGCGTTTGATTATTCAAGAATTATTTTATTCATTTAATTAAAAAATTATTAATTTAAAAATAACTCTTAAAATCATTTAATATTATACTCATTTTAAAGGTTTTAATGAGAACTTTTCAATAATATAATTTTTATATAAATAAATGAATAATAATAATATTTATTAATAAATTTTCATATAATTTAAAAAATAATAAGAAAAAATGAAGTGTGATAGTTGAAGTACAACACTCTTCAAATATGAATTTTCTTCAAATATAAAGAGTCAATCCTCCACATTTAAAGACTTGAATCGGAGATGCTATTAATCAATTTATATTGACAAATTAATTAATTTTTAATTAGATTTCTCCACGTTCAAATTTCTTAGGTTTGAAAAATGTGATTCGTATCTTTTCTGTTTTTTTAAATATATTTTTAAGTGAATTAAACTTTGATTAAATTGAAAAAATTCAAGAAATCAAATGAGTATCATTCTAAAAATTAAAAAAATTACTATTCTATTAAAACTAATATATAATTTTTATTTAAAATTACTTTTATGAAATAAGTTTAATTAAATAATTGCTTACTAAAATGTTTGCATTTTTAATTTTTAAAAAACAAAATATTATCTACAACGGGTTTTCAAACATTATATATGGCATGGATCAAGTTGGATTTAAAACACTTTTTTTTTTTTTTGTTAAAGAGATGTGGGGTCAGTCGCATTGATGTGTAGGTCCCACTTTTTTTTTTCCAAAGTTTCATTTGAATAAAAATAATAAAAATACAATAGCGTTTGCAATACAGTAGCGTTTGCTTTGCGAACAGTGGGTTTCTAAGCTCCCTTGGATTGGATGATAAGGAATATATGCATATATATACTTATTTAAATGTAGATAACCCTAATTTTCATTCCCCGGAACATGAATATAGTGTTTATAGGGCAGCCTTTTATTCAACTTATGGTCCCGGAGGAATTTATATTAACGTTATTTATTACCTAAAGTTTTGATGTTTTGAAGATTATAAAATTAAAGCTTTTAAGAACGGTAAAGCACGGTTGGAATTTAGAATTTCCATAATTTTAATTATGCATTATCAAAGCAAACATTTTAAATTGAATTCGGTAATAAGCATATCTTTGAATGAGAATTGACAACAATGATACAGAATTTTGATCCACAAGATTATATTTATTTATCTAAGATTAACAAGATAATTTGTAACAAAGACTTCATCAATTCAAGTTGCAACGTTTACTTTAAAAAAAATTAAAATAACAATAATAAAAAAATATCCCAATATACCAACGAATGGTAGATAAACTGATAAAAAAAATCTTAATAGTAAAAGATGAAAATCATGTGAATTATGAGGTCTTAGATTCAAATTGAACTAATCCTAGTCTATAAACAATTGAAATAATATAACACTTTGGACACGTATTATATTCTTAGAACCTATTTAATATCATTATAATGCTAAGCTGGTTGTATAATACTTAGGACATGTATTATATTCGAAGAAGTGAATAAAAAAATACCAAATGGATAAGCTAGCTGGTTGTATATATAAAACATTATATAAACATTAGAACCTATAGCTAACATTATTAGAGACCTACGAGAATAAACATTGCACAGGATCAGAATAAGAATAAGATTAATTATCAATCACCAAAAAGAAAAAGAACCGGAATAATCCGGTGGTCCAAATATGAACTCCACACGGTGTAAAGGGTAGTGTTCATCATATATATATATATATAATCACACATTTATAATTTTTTGTTTATGAAATGTGGGTCTAATATTTCCTGAGATTCAGATATCCAGTTTTTAGATGGTTTATCATCAAATGAAGGATGCATGGGTACATATATAACATAAACAAAGTCACCATGAAGTAACTAAGAAAGTGAAAGTGTGGAATTCATAGATGTCATAACAGGATGAATTTATGAAGGGACCAGGCATGGTTTTTTGGTTGGTGGGAAGACATCAAAGAAGAACAGAGCCTTCTTGATGGAACAGTTCAGTTAAAATTCAATGCTTCTGTCCGTACTATACTGCTTTTTCTTTAATTAATAATTTGGTGAGGAAATAATAAAAAAAAGGAAAATATAAAGACTTGGACCTTTGCTTTGTCTGGGGTGTGGTCGGCGCATGTTAGCTCCAAATGTCGGCGGTACTATATTATGATTTATATATGTTTTATTATTTGTAATAAAACATAAGATATTTGTTAGAGAGAGTTTTTATTTTAAAAGCAAAAAAAAAGTATACGTAAATTAATGGAGGCTGTGCTTTCGGGGCACGCGAAAAAAGCAGGGGTAACTCGACTACTCAGACCATTGTGTGTGTGGGTACCCTTCAAAACAACAACTTTATATAGGGTTTGCTCGGGGCACGCGAAAAAAGCAGGGGGACATATACATGTATATATAGTATATAGTGTATCTTTTACTTGTTGCATATGCTGAGTTTTGTTATCGTATCAAAAACGTGTTACACCGTCACTCTTATAACATGACCATACCCCTACAAAAACGTGGTGTGAGAATATTGAGCAGTATCTTTTATTGAGAATAATGTATATTAATAGTTATATTAGATCACATAGCACCAATTATTTTTTTCTATTATAAATAATGAAACACTAGGTCATCATCCTTGATTATATAACTATCATGGTCATCAATTATGAGATTGTGTTAAAATTAATTATCAGTTACGTTGATTTTAACATAAATATAAAATGTCTGTTAAAAAAATCATAATGTAATGTGATTTAAGTGTCGGGTGTATTAGTTATGTCTATCATATGTGCAATGCATGTCTGATAGTTTTTTTTAAGATAATTGTAAATTCTTTTATAATTGATGAAAACGATTACATAAGGTCCAAATACATTTAAAAAACAAATAGGGGGGTTTGAAAAATAGAGGAAGGAAAACAAACAATTAAAGAGAAAATAGAAGAAGCAAAATAAGAACATCATGAGGTATCAAGACACGAGAAGTGTTAGCCGCCCCCAAGGAGGAGGCGCCCCTGCATGTTTGATGGTTAGAAATTTATTTTTGAATATTGGACACAAACCAAACTTGTTTGATATGTGTCCAACAAAAATTGATGTGTCTGGCACAAACATTACATATTCATTGAAGTGCCTACACCTAATAAATAATGAAGACTCCAGCACAAGCATTACAAAATACCTGACATTATGATATGATTAACTTAATTGTGTACACAGAGCAAGAAATGTTAATTAGGCAGGAGATATTCTTCAGGAAACCTCAGCTGCCAATACTATGCAGACAGTGCAGGTGCAATGTCCCACTGGCATCTACTGATGATCCAAAGCCTCACTGTTCTAAAAAAAAGGACAAAAAAAACTACTACTACTACTTCATTGGAGGTTTTTTTTTTCTTTAACTCACAGTAGTGTCATGTTCAAAAGTTAATTTTTGGAGTCCACTCAGTGAAAGCTAGATTTCAAATCTTTTGATTTCATAAAATTTCCATCAAAATCCACTTTTCTGATGACTCGACATCCTTCTAATCTCATTTCAGTGCTTATCTTTAAACCACATATCCCAAAAGTAAAAAAATAAAAAAGGACTCTCTCTCTCCACTAACGAATGGTGTTTGAGTGTTAAAAACACAACATAAACCACAGCGACCTACAAGCTAGGTGTTAGGCTAGGATCAAGTCCTAGCCGAGTCAGTGGGCTCATGGCTTGGGTGCACGAGGCACCTAGGCGCGACAGAGGCTCATCGCGGGTGCAGAGGCACCTTGATGCGAAGGAGACTCGGGACACCGGTCCAGGTGGCACTGGAGGTTCCGGAACGATCGGGCATTGTCACGCTGGCCCGGGGACGAGTCCTCGGGACAGCAGGCGTGACGCGTGCACATCTCGCGGGGCGTGAGACGACCTGGCGCGCATGTCTTCGGATCTCACGGGATGGGGCACCAGTCGTGGAACGACGTGGCGCACACGCCCGGGGTAGATCCAGAATATGCGCAGATGGTGCACGCACCCGGAGACGTGGACACGCAGCGATCCTGAGCGGTTACGGTCATGCGCACTTCCCGCAGGGCGTGGAGCAACCTGGCGCACATGTCAACAAGACGTGCACAGATCTCACGGGGTGGGGCGCCAGTCGTGGCATGACGTGGCGCACACGCCCGGGGCAGATCCGCGGTGCGCGCAGGCTACCAACGCATCTAAGTACGTGGTCATCCAGCGAGGCGGGACGATTACGCACGTGCGCGGTTCTCGCGGGGCGAGAACAGATCGTGGGACAACGTGGCGCGTTCGTGGGCACTCGGCGTGTCCACGACCCGGGCAACTCTGCGCACGCACGCAAGAGTGGGGAACGCCCGGGCAGTACAAGTCACAAACCCTTGTAACACTATATAAGTTCCAAGCCGAAGGTATTCGGGACATAGGTTGTAATCTTTGAGTGAATACAACATAAAGGGTTCTGCCCATCTCTTTGTTTGTGTCTTTATGTGTTTTCTTTGTTAGGCGACTTTGGAGATGCTAAACTAGTGTTCGGGAACACTAGTGCCGCACAGGGTCTGAGGCAATTTTCGGGTCTCTAATTTTTCCCTGTGACACTAGGCTACAACTGCCATGCCCAAGTGAATGAATTTATTCATCCATACAAGGAGTTATTTATCTTTCAAATCTTCACTAACTCATCATTATGAACCGATTATATAGTTAAAGAGTGACCAAAGCAAAGTAACACATCAAAATTCATTAGATCTATAGCCCAAAACGGAGACCAATTAAATGTTTATATAGTATGGTCCCCCACCTTTTTTCAACCCCACTACAGGTGATATGTTTGCGTGAATCGGAGGTCTCCAATGGTCACGGGACGACTCATCTTTTTTTCACATATATGCGTGGGTGGTGGTGGTGTGGTTGCAGTCCATACAGACCCCACATGTCCCCACCCTTTATTTCTTTGATGCATCTCCTGTCGGGCTCTCAGGGAGACGACACGTGCACTTTGATGCACACACAAACCTCTTTCACTCATGCGCGTGCATGGCCGAGATTGGTCTGGACAAGGGAGGACCTTCTTTTCTAGGCATGGCATACATGCATGCTTCAACAACAAACAACTCTCTCTCTCTCTCTCTCTCTCTCTCTCTCTACCTTTGATTGCTTAGCACACTTTCAGTACAAGCAGGCCATCACCATCATTAATTTTTGCCAGGCCAGACCCTTCTTCCTTTACTGTTTTTTTTTTTTCCAATCTTAGTAGTCTCTCTCTTTCTTTTATTAATTACTCACCTGGGTCCATTTATACATGGATGAATAGGGTACAATGTCCGGTGGTTATGGTTGTTGGAGGGCACAATTAGTGACTATATTTTTTTGTTTTTATTCATGGAGTGATTTGAAAGACGTACGACTAGGGGACTTTAGTTTCTCTCATATGTATAGATAATTGTCTTTTAAGGGCTAACTACCTGATGTGACTGGGTACCAAGCTAAGACAGCGCAATCAATGGAATAGTGTTATCCATGGGTGGAATAGTATCTAGTGCACATGGTTAATATATAAGGACTTTCATGCCAGCTATTTATATGAAATTGACATGTATTAATAAAATTTAACGGTGTGTGTTTTTTTAAATGTGGTCCAGAGACTTGTGGTTTAATTTAATTCAAATATTGGGCGTACATTTTTTTAGCTGTAGTAGACAAGCGCATCTCATCAGATTCATGGATGTATCGACTGGGATGAGTATCTAAAATGGATGTGTATTTCTTAACTAACATTGAAATTAAAGATGGATGTAATATTCATCAAATTCATTTACTCTTGCTCTCTGCCTCTCTCTCTCTCTATCGTACCACATTATTACATTTGAATATACTCCTGTACGTCATTTTCTGACACGTGTTATCATGAATGTAACAACCCATACTGTGAAACAGTGTGGTTGTTCCCACCAAAAAGTAATAATAAAAAATAAAAAACTGTGTGGTTGCCCTTTGATGTTTCGATATGAGTACAGTGAGGCTTTGACTAAAGGAGCACCGTGTCGTGTGTTGGAGTGGAGATATGTTGTCGTATAGCTATCTATATCATTTGAAACCGCTTCATCTCCGATATTAAGAGCCCCTAAATTAATTTAGATTTGATATGATGAAAAGCCGGATATGATAATTGATCAACTGATCGACTATTTGTAGAGACCGGATCCGGTTAGTACCGAACTCGATCAGTTCGGTCAGTACCGTTCAAATCGAACTGCATCACCTATAAATCGAACTGCACAATCAATTGTTGGGTATATATTTCACTCTCTTATTGGATACTGATAATACTTATGAATTCATATTTTCTCCAATAGCTTATTGAATCCAATAAGAGAGTAAAAAACATACCCAACAATTGATTGTGCAGTTTGATTTATAAGTGGTGCAGTTCGATTTACACATAGTGCAGTTCGGTACTGACCGAACTGACCGAGTTCGGTACTGACCGGATCCGGTCCCCTATTTGTAAGATTCAATAGTCTGAGGGCGTGTTTGGTTGCGTAATCGCAAATGTAGAAATCTGAATTTTAAAATTGATTCTACAAAAAGTTCGTCATTCAGCTTTCAAAAGTTACACTTTTTTAACATTATTTGTCTTAAATATGTCTACATAAAACTGTTATATTGAAACTATTTGGTTGTACGATCGCAAAAGTAGTTTTTCATAAACGGTGAAGAAGCTAACGAAACGTTATTATAGATCTATTCATTTAAATACGTTTTCAATTTATGTGTGCACACCATCCCACACTATTGAATAACAATGTGTCACAATTAATTTTCGGGCAAACAATATATTTCCACAGTGGGGTTTAAACCCCTGAATTTTTAAAACGCGGGGCATTTTGCTGTGATCCAAATGAACATTTAAAGAAGTGAAAATGATTAATGAAGTATACGAGACTATATGTGAAACTGAAAACAATGCAGGCGGTTAACAAATTATAAGAAAAATAAAATGGGCCGGGTGTAAGTTCTTTTTGAATGGGCTCAAATGTATGGGCCTTGACCTGTGTGGACTTCGGCTCATAAGTCCCGAGTCTCCCGGACAGGGCTTGAGGTCCGCCATCGCATTCGTTTCTCTTCTTTCAGTGAAGAAGGCAAAACTAGGGTTTCTCTGAATCGGGGGACCTTGAAAGCCAGTCTTGACGTGTCTCCGCCCGACCTCAAACGCTCCCTCAAACGCTACCATGCGTAACTCACTTCCTCCGCAGGAGCTCCTCGACGACCTCTGCAGGTTCTCTCTCTCTCTCTCTCTCTCTCTCTCTATCCATTCTCGTGATCTCGGATTTCTTCACAACATCAATTTTTAGTGGTGACAATTTTTGTTAGGGTTTTGCGAGATCTTATATAGGGTTGTCGTCTATGTTATGGTTTTGTAGTCAAGAAATGGTTGTTGTCGGTGCAATTATTTGATTCTCCATTTTCGTGTAGTCGATTTGTACTGAACGTCCCTAAAGAAGACTTGGAGTCGTTTGAGAGGATCTTGTTTTTGGTAGAGCAAGCTCATTGGTTCTATGAAGACAATTCTGTGGAGCAAAACCCATCACTCAAGTCTCTCTCTCTCAGGGAATTCACTTCTTTGAGTATCCTTTTTTTTATATATAATTCGCAGATTATATGATCAGTTACTGATGAACAATCTTTCTGTTATGCCATTTTTACATGTAATTAGTTTCGATGATTCGTGTTAGTATTTTGATGTATTATTGGTTTTTTTATTTGCTAAACAAATAGGTTGGTTAAAGTTTCCTTGACTCGTGACAGTGTTTAGTAACTGTGTTGCATTGAGACCGTATATTGATCATATAGATGATATATACAAGGACTTCACGTCCTACAAGTTCCGAGTTCCAGTAACTGGGGCGATCATTCTGGATGAATCTTATGAGAGGGTAAGTTCGTACATAAACATAGATTAATATTTTGTGACGTAAATTATGGCCAAAACTCCCATTGGTCTTATGGTTAGTCTTTACTTCAGCATCTCTGTGCACCTTTTTCATTGCTAGGCTATCTTTATACCATCTGGAACATACCCCTGTTATCCCATTAGAGTCAGTGCAAAAGGGTTCACAAAGCTAATTGCACATAGTAGATGAAAGGTTGTGTTGATTTGGATGATGATGATGACGATAATGTCCTTTTTTTAATGTTTATCTTGCCAATAGTATTGAACTCGATGTGGTTATTATAGTGAATGATTTGGTCATGTAGGTTTTTCCCCTTCTTAAAACTCTCTGGTTATGAAATTCAAGGATGTTGTTTCATGTACATAGGGCATTATGAGATAGATGCTTGTTGTAGATTCATAGCCTTGGAAATTTTTTATGGAAAACCAACAACAACATTAATATGGTGTGGTTTCAATGTCATGTAAGATCGAATTCTCTTTTCATCTTATCTTGTCTTGAGCCTATAATATGTCAATATCGTTCAAGCATTAATTTGACGGCAAATCTCAATCCCATAAGTTTTGAACCTGCCTAACAACCCTATCAAAAGCAAGTGTAGTTTAATGTCATCTATTAATAGGCGGATTCTTGCATACCAGAAAACTATCCATGCTACTCTGCAATTGATATTTTATGGATCCTTCCATTCTGTAAGATCTTTATTATCCTTCTTTTTGTAATTCACTCTCATGCAATGCTGCAGTGTCTACTCGTGAAAGGTTGGAAATCTGGAGCAAGCTGGAGTTTTCCCCGTGGTAAAAAGAACAAAGATGAGGAAGACCATGCTTGCGCTATTCGAGAGGTAAAATGCTGCAGAGTTTTCAAATTGTTGGAGTAGAGAACTAAGTTGGTCTGATTTCCTTTTATCAAAATTTAAAAGAGAAGTATTTGTTTTTTTTTTAACTTTCCTATTGAAGCCATTGTAGATTTCTTTGAGAGAATGATGTGGTCATTTTGTTTTCATAGATATAATACATCTTATACTGTTTTCTCACATCTCTGGATTTTTAAATACTTAGTGGATGTATGAAATATTTAATGTTTTAACATGGAAACCATATAAATCAGAGAAATGATATTATACCCATATATGTATTGAAAAAGTCATATGCTTTAATAGTTGAAGATGTTCATATAGTTGATATTCGCATGAGAAGGTTCACTCAAAAAAAAAAAAATTTACATGAGAAGGAACATATTTGCATGTTCGATTAGTTCTGGTTACATGAGCCTTTATCCCAGTGATCTCCTAAATTTGAGAAATGATGCTAACCAGTCTATTTTCTAGGCAAGATCAAATGTAGTATTTATCTCTCTGAAAAGCTTCATATAGGTAATATTGGTATAAGAGGAGTCGCATAGATTGGTTATGATTATGCTGGATGCATATATGGTAACGAATTTAAAACATCCAAATGTGTGCTCTGTTGGACTGGTGTAGTGGCCTGTCAGATATTTGTCATTGGCCCCTTGTATCTTTGTCAGTTTGAGTTCCTGACATTATCTACTTCAAGCTTATCTTTTAGTTGTTCGTGAATGTTGGCTGAAGGTCTTGGAGGAAACAGGCTGTAATATTGCAAAGCTTCTGAAAATGGATGATTACATTGAAGTTGTTATTGGGCAACAAAGAGTCCGTCTTTACATAATTACTGGTGTGAAGGAGGATACTGTATTTGCACCACAGACCAAAAAGGAGATCAGTGTATGTGTTACTCACCTTCGATAACCACATTATGTTCATTATATAGACTGGGTACAAGTATATCTAGCTTAGAATTCATCATTGATTTCTAATATACGAAGATTAACATGTATCAGATTTGTTGTCTGCAGGAGATTTCGTGGCACCGGATTGAAGAACTTCAGGCAACTGGGGATGATGTGATATCTCGTGGGACTAATGGATTAAAGCTTTACATGGTTGCACCCTTTTTGATGTGAGTGTTTGTTATATTATGATGGCTGAAAGATTGTTAGTCTCTTCAATATGCTGCTTGCAGTTTCAATTAATATTTAGCATGACTTGCCAGATCCCTTAAAGCATGGATTGCAGAACGCCAGCTACCTAAAACTCAGAAGCCAGATACATCTTCTAAAGGTTTTCAGTTTTTCTCTATCCCTGTCTTCTCTCGTGCAAGCTATTAATTCCTTGCATGTCTAGATGTTTCATTTTTCTTAGCTTGACTCTAACCGTCCTGTAGGGAAAAACAAAATATTAGTGATAGAATCGTCTACACCAATAATATCTCAAGTTGGAATTCAGATTTCAAACCTTGCTTTAATAAATCACGGCAGATCACTGATTTTGTGAATTGATGATAAAGCTGGTTGTTTATCATGCACATTGATGGTATTATCTGGGGTTCACATTGACCTCATGTGAAATCTACAATGCAAATTAATTAATATGGTTTCATTTAACTTTTTTTTTATTAATATGGTTCCAAATTAACAAATATTTAAATGATAATATGAGTTCTTTTTCTGGGATGGTTTTACTGATTAATATGGTTCCGTCCAACTTTTCAAGTCTTGATTTTGAGACTACTGGTATAATGTTTAGGCTTAAACAATCACATAAATGGGGTATATTTGGAATGGAATGCACTAGAATTATAACTCCTTTTCTGTCTATTTTTGCTTAGAAACAATGAGGACATGTGCAATTCTCCATTCAGAAGAAATTGGCATTGACATTATTCACACAACTTTGTTATTTCATTAATGATGATTTGCTTTACTTTGAGAAGGGGCATCTGTGTGGAAGGCAAAGAATAGTTCTTCTGGAGGCACAGCAACGACGGAGACTTCAACAAGCAGGCATGGATCAGAGAATCAACTTGCCGACTCCCGCCCTGGTAGCAGCTTCAGAAACTTCAGGTTCGATGCCGCGCTCATTCTCAAATCAATGGAAGCAGCCTTCTCCGCCAGCTAAAATAACGAATTCATACACCCGCCGTGTATAGTCTTGTTATTCCCAACTCGGATGTTGTAGAGGGTTTGCAGACTGCTTGTAGACAATGTAGGGTGATAAAATGGAGAGCAAATACCGGTGTATGAGATCTTATAATTAATTTGTACGCATATTGCAACAGATGGAATAGATTTCTTTACTGCTCTAGTACATTAACTGCTGAAACAGGCATCGACGACGATTTTGATCAACCTGCACATGACGAATCACTTAGAGATGCTACTGTATCTAGATGTGGCAGTGCAAGTTTCCAAACCCAAAATTTGAAGGAAGACCGATCCATTGAAACAAACCAAATACAGGGAGAACGGAGAAAAAAAACTCTTAAAATGGGAACTGATGGCTTGCTGAGACAACCAGGATCATCACCAGATTTAGATCTCTAGCTGCTTCAACCTCTCAATCACATCTAAGTCATGCTGCACTGCCTCCTCGACCGACGACTCCACTACATCTACAATTTTCTTCTCTACCTGCACTGTAGGGCTCATCCCCAGGAGTGTCACATCCACTGCTGCTGCTGCTGGTGGAGGCGGCGGTGATTCCTTCATATGAATGGGAACAGCTTCTTTTGCTTGAACTGGAACAGTTGGAGATGGAGAAGGAGATGGTGCTGGAGATGCAAAAACCGGTATTGTGGACCTTATTTGAACCGGTGGGGCTATGCGTACAGGTGGAGCAATCATCGATGGACCACACATAGCTGCTGCTGGTGGACGTGGTGGTGCGGAGAACACTGGGACTGCTGTCCTTATAGTAACGGATGGGGCCATCCCATGATGTGGTTGCTGGAAATGCCGCACTGGCACATAAGGTGCGGCCCCCGCTGCTGGAAACCTTTGAGGGCGGGCACCACTGCGCATCTCAGGCGGTATCAAAGACATCATTGAAGAGGGAATGTCATTGGATGATGGAGCTGATGAGGAGGGGCGAATCCTCAGGGCTGACCTCGGGCGGATCAATGGGAGGATTTTAGAACCGGTGACTAGTGGTGGCTGAAGGGTTGATGGCCTCTTGTCATGCTGAACTGGGAATACCTTTGGGAATGGTTGGGCATTGGGGTTGTTTGCCATCGACATCTTTTCCTTGAGTCTGTAGTTCAACAGAGCACGGGCTATGGTGATCTGCTCCAGCTCATCGTTACTGGGTTTTTCCGATTCGTTGGACGAGCTTGCTGCCTGCTTCTGTGCCACTGATTTTGTGGAAATGCAACATGATCAGATTTTCTACATTTTTACCAGATAATGAAAAAAAATTGAACATGGTGGAGTGAACAATGATGCCCAATCCCATCAAACTTTAAGATGAAAAAAGATTATCCCATTTTTGTGGAAACTAACAAGAAATCTAGTGCTTTCTGTGTATGGAATAAAAAGATCTATGACCCCACAATCCATGCTGATTTAGGTGGAACAATATACAGTTCAGTTTGAATTTGTCTTGGTGCCCAATTATAGGTTTCAAAGTGGACATCTTATCAGTGGAGAAAAGAACCCCAAAGACCTATTTTTCAATCTAAGATAATGCTTGGTTCACTCATCCAAAACAAAGTTCGGTTATACTCCAAGTTTGAGGAAAAGACAAATGGGTTTCACAACTTTTGCAAGGAAAGCTGTTTCGGAGGCTTTTATGACTTCAAGAATTTTGTCAAAATTCTTGTAATTTGAAGCCATTTCCTTTCAGATTCTGCAGCATCAGATACTGTTTTGTAGAATCCAACCAGAATTGAAGCCATGGGTAACCTTGGAATTGGCACCAGGCCCTAAGTTAGCTATAGTAAATGATCCATGCCATAATCAAAATCAATACCAGTCATTGTGGTAGATGGACAAATACTAGGCATTAAAGTTCTCACTATTACAATGAACACAATTCTGTTAAAATGCGTTATGAGATTAGGCTTTCTAAATTAATGAATCTGCAACTCAGCTAATTGCATCCAAATGGACAAAGGAAAGAGAGCTTACATTGTTTCAGGGATGACCAAGCAGCCATAGCGGCATTCTTCTCTGCCTGCTTCTTGTTCTTGGCTGGTTCCCCAGTGAATATGATCCCAGCAAGCTCAACGGTGCATGTGAATACAGGTAGGTGGCCGAGCCCAGAACGAAATGTCTTATATAAAGGCAATGGGGCCCCTACCCTCTGTGCGATCTCCTGTAATAAATTCTTGTACACCCCAGTTTCATCCTGTTCAACAACCAGAATCTCTGTAAGCAGATAATAAAAATCAACGTACACTAATCGTATTACTCAACAATCTCATCCAACATCTGGGAATATTAAGTACTGTTGTATACCGGTGCACAGGAAATGGAGCTTACTCTTACTAATGTAAGAAGAAAGGAATAAAGGAGTCCTTTCAAGTTCTACGACATCCCCTGCTAGTGAAACAACATATTCCAAACATTTCCATCCAACCAGTTTAAACAATTTTTCAGATAATATCCATTAACGGCATAATATGTTCAAATCAAGCAACTGCATTTTATAAGTGTATATGGAGAAGATGCTTTCATCGCAATCAACGAATGAGTTTGTAATTGGTTAACATCTTCAACATCGAGCAAACTATAAACTAGCATGAAAAATTGGAGATGGATATTAAAGATACTCATCAGAGCATTTCTGTTGAATTGCCAAGAGATATAATTGTGTGTTAGAATGGTCATATGGATTCATCAATTACCAAAGATCCGCGAGTTGAGTGGACAAATGTCACAAAACTTCTTATTGAACAAAGATAACACTGCCTCATTTAGTAGATCTAGACATCCACGGATGCTCCTACAAAGAATGCACTCTCTAATAGTTCGAAAATCCCATCTCTGATAACTAGATTGTTTTGCACTCCATATTGCAAGCCTCCACAATTCTATCATGAATGGGCACATACTTTTCCCAAAGATCTGGAACACTAAATAGTCCTCTTGAATATATATTTATTTATAAGATATTTTGATTGATATTAAGTATTCTCCATTCGAGGAATATAATCAAGGCATTTTCCCCCAGGATCATTAATCTCTCAGTTTGTAAGGCATTCATAAGTGAAGTGAGGACAAACAATGGACAACAGATGTTTTTCATACTCCACAATTTTTCAACTTCATCTAATTCTGAAATAAATTAATATATACATACAATAACAACACCGAGAATGTGAGATTTTCTATAATATTATTATATAGAGTAAACTATGAAATGATAATAACAACACATTAACTGATCATTGAAGACCACCACTAAATTGATTGTTCAATGTTATGTTTTCCACTCTTCTTGAGAATTTTTTTTAATGAAATGTCACCCGTGTAAGGGTATCACAAAGAAATTCACATCTCGCTCACAGGTCTCCAGTAAAGACACACAAAAATAGAAATTTTTTTTATTAAATCGATAAAAAAAACCCTAGTTTTTTCTGAACCAGAAATGGAAAACCTTGACTAGGGGATTCAGCGATCAAACCACAGGATCCAATTCGAATGCCCTATAATCAAAACCGTCCCAACAATTGCAAATTTGGGTATTTAAAATAAAAATCCCCAATCCCAAGCGAAAAAAGAAAAACGATTTGGTCCATCTCACCCAAATCAGAGAGAAAACAAAAACCTCAAATAGTTCCCCGATTTCCTCCCAAAATTACCCGTCTCATGTAAGATTTCGCGATCTAATGCCGATCAAACCCACCCCCCCCCCCCAACCCAAAAAAATAAAAATAAAAACCCTATCTTTCTTCAACGATTCCAAAAGAACGTCCCGTCAATATTCGATTCCACAACAAAAACATATTAAAAAAAACGATCCCTTTCTTCCACTTTTCCTTATTAGAATAAAAACCCTTTCAAGACCCCCAAAACAAAAGGGGAAAACGAAAAAAACCCGTATTTTTTCGAAGTGGGCATACCAGGATGCGAGCGGCGAGAGAGTGGGAGGGGCCGCGGGAGGAGAGGGAGGAGAGCGCGATCTCGGCTGCGGAGTGCTCGGCCTGTCGGAGTGTGGTACAGAAGCCGGGGCTCTCGAAGACCTCTCCATTGAAGTTGACGAGGGCCTTGAACCTCGGAGCGTGGTCGGGTCCCTCTCTTATGCACGTGTACGACGGCAGGTTGAAGCAGCTCCTCTGCGCCAGCTCCTGCAGCTGGTTCTTGTACATCTCTTTATCGTTGACGACGACGACCACCACCCACCACCACTGCTTCGGCTGACGGTCTCTTCTCCGGTCGCCTTTTTAGAGAGAGAGAGAGACAGACAGACAGAGATGGGAAGAAGAGAAAGACCAGAACAAAAAGAGAGTAAAAAAGAGGGCTTTTTGTATGCTTTGGACTTTGTTTTCCTGTTTTTAGTTTAATATTTTTTTACTTTACCAGATGTTGTTAATTATCATTGGTCGAGTTGAGTAGTTTGATTGATTAGATGGGTCAGGTAGGGGGCGGTTACTCCCACACCATCAGATGAGAAACCCACACCTTTCTCTCACCCACCCCGTACTTTTATCTATGAAACTTAAGAAATTATAATGGATGATCCGTAGGGCGTAGATATCATGGCCTTTGAAACAAAATACCAGACAGATTCAGTTGTGTTTTATGTCATACGGCTTACACAGATACCATTATTTTTTAATAGAATTTTTAGTGTTGACTCGTTCTCATCTAACAATGGTCAGTTTATTAGCGAAGATCTACTAAATAAAAAAATAGATACGAAATGAAAATGATAGAAACAAAGGTACAAAAATAAAAATATTAATTCTTTAAAGGAAGTGGCATCATTGACATATTCAATTGAAAGAGTTGGTGTATAAACACTACGGGTGGAGGATCCCAAATTGAAAGGTCTCACCGGAGATGTGGTCGGCCAACGGGGTTAGGAGAGAGAGCATGTGGGGGAGAGAGGCGTGAAGGGGGCTTTGGATTTTTTGTATTTGATTTTGGAATGGATTGTGTCAATACATTTTGAAAATTATGGGGTTATGTTAAAATGGGGTGGGATAGGTAGGATGGTGGGTGTCCGTGTCCTCTATTTTAAATAAACAATAAACAGTTTTTTAATATTTAATTTTGGGTGGGTTTCTCACTGCGGGTATATTGTGGAAATGAAGCATTGATCACAGAAATAATTTTGTTTGATTATTGAATGAGAAGATTTTTTTAATTGGGTTTTGGGGAGTGGGGGGTTGGTTTCTCTTTTTGGGTCAACTGTTACACGTCTGCAAGACAGATCTCTTGCACTGGATTTTCCTCCTCCTCATTATTATCACTATTATTTTATGATATAAAAAGTAGGGCAATGTTTGAGAAAAGTAAAATGTTATGACAGTTCCTGGTGTAATTATCACATGATTTGATTCTTTCTTTGTTCTATTGATTTGAATGTATTTAATTGTTAGAGAGAGAAAAAAAAATTACATACTTTTTACTTGTTTTACTTGTTTAATGCTATTTATATATATATTAATTAATAGTCAAAACTGTTTTTTTTAATGGAATATTAGTCCCGTTTGAATAGAGATAAGATTTATGACAGGGTATATATTTATCCAAGCATAAATGAGTATAAATAAAGATAAAGTGATTTTGTATTTGATTGTGTTTTGAATTATTCTCGTTGAAAACGTAAGGAATAAATGTTGTTGTTTGGATAAAATGTGAATAAAGTATTAATAAGGATTTAAAAAGGTAAGAAAATAATGATAGTTGATTTAACAGGTGATTTGTAAAATGGGTGACAATTGATTTGACAGTGGATCCACATATTCTTTGGGTGGAATAACCTAGGACAACATTAATTTCAGGGGTTGATTGGAATTCATACCATATACCAGTTTATTCTGACATATTTTATAAGGGGTTATCCAGGACAAATAATTACACCAAAATTCTTATTCGAGATTATCCGGAGTTATTCAAGGGCTTATACCCAAAACAGACGGGGGCTTAGACAAATCATATTTAATTTTGTTATATCCACTAAAAATCTTGGCTTGCTGAGTTTCTTTTAATTTTAATGAGATTATTATCAATAAATAAATTCAAAATAAAATCTAATCACTGATAAAAATTATTTTCAATTCTTCTGATTGATTATGTTAAATAAATTTAATACAAAATGTAATCTAAATTTTGTATAATTTTAAGATATTTCTAAATTATATAATTTATTAATATTACATATCATTTTTCCGTGTTTGAGTTTGACTGTGTGTTATATAAGACAATAAGCGGGACAATAAATGGATGTGTGTGATGAAACTCACTTGAGAACAGGTATATGCAGGGTTATGGTGTTATACCACTTTGTCTGTAGTTCTCTTTTGGATTAGTTTTGTAACGGATTGAGGTTTCGAAGATAAGTTGTCTTAATTTTATAAGATAAATAATTTATTAATTTTGTTTATGTTTACATTTGTCAAAATTGAAATAAAAATCGACATAAATATTATTTTAGTCTTTAAATAGATCATCATTTTTATTTTAAAATTGAGACAATTGTCCACAGTTTATCTTGATTTTTTTTATCAAAAAATGATAAGTTGTCCTCCATAGAAGTGCAACTTGAAGGGGTTCAAACCGATATTTAGACAGGTTTGGATTGGGTTTTAATGTATGATATTTAGACATGTTTGGATTAAAGTTTTAACGTGTGAGTTCAATCTAAACCCAAATTCAAGCAACTCAAACATAATTGTAGTCGGGTTTGAATTAAGGGATTGGAAATCTAAACCCAACCGAACTCGAAGTAGGGATGATAAATTTAAATATTCTAAGTTATATTTTAAAATTTTAATTTATTATGAAATAAAATTTAAATTGTTCAATTTTTTTTACTTATAATCTATCATTTTCATGGATACATTTCTATATTTTTAATAAAAACGTTTTTTTTTTTTTTTTTTTTTCATGCGAAATATTGACTTTTACATAATTTTAATTGTTTAAAATGATATATTTTAGAAGTTACACCGGAACTTGCCTTGAGCCTATCTCGAACCCAATCCGATCTGGGCTTCTCATTCCTAAGGGTCAGATTAAATTTAGTTTGGATTAGCTTTCTCCAACCTTGAGTTGGGTACATGTTAATCTTCAACTCATCCAAGTTGCATCTTTAGTCCCTCAACTCACTTATTCACATAATTATCCACCATCTCATCATATATTCCCTTCTCAAACTAGCCTTGTGTTTGATGTTTTCATGAGTTTTTACTCTTTAAGATAAGATGGGTTTGTGTGTGATATTCGACTATTACGTCAATAAAACGAAACAATCCCTCAACGTCTATTTTAATATATACTGTAGTAGACCCCATCAAATACTGAATTAACGACTCCCCTGATTATTTTGTTTTCTCTTCAACCCATTTAATTAGCTGTTCTTTTGAAATCAACAATATCAGCATATTCTAATGTTATTGTCAGTCAAATCTGATTATATAGACATATAAAGACGAAGAAAAGTACTTCCCACTTGAGAGAGTAGCGGCTCAGTGACTCATGCAGAAACGCGGTTTTGAAAATTAAAAAAAGAACAAAAAAGAAGAGAGTGAACGGTCATGTGTACACACTAGACACGAGAAGAAAATAAAAAAAAGTGAAAGATTCGAATTAGGAGACATTAAACTCAACGTGAGAGATTTTGTTTCCCTGAATACATAAGAGAGTGACCTTTCATCCAAAATTAATAGTGATAACATGTGTGTTTTAAATACTTGAATAAATAAGAATCTATGTTCTAGAATTAATTGATATATACGAGGTGGAATAATTATTCTTTTTATCTTCTTTGAAATTGAGTTATTCCAGTTTATTTCTAACAATTTGAATATGTAAGTTCTACTATCAAATAAATTGTTATCACATATTAAATCTTTTTTTTATTTTTTATAAATTTTTATCCAAAAATTATTAAAATTTTACTCATAGTCAATCTAACAATAAAATTTTTATTATTACGTTTTTAATGAGAATATTTACAAACACAATTAAATTAAATAAAAAAATATTTATTATTTATTTATATTAAAATAGTTAAAAATCTCATAATAAATTAATTCTCCTTATTTATTATTAGCATCGAAAGTGTATTTTTGATGAAAACGCGATCCTGCTGTAATTATGTTGAAGTTGAGTGATTCAACTGTTGTGCGCTTGGACTTTATCGGGTCTTCTGAATGGAAGGACAGCCCACCAACACTTGTAGGGTCCACTGGGCCTGCACTAGCATGGGACCTACTTCCTCGGTAAAGAAAGGGAGGAAATATCCCCATTACCTTCAACAATAATTTTCATATATACATGGGAGGTTATTGCGTGTGGCGAACGGCGAGTGCGACAGTGATCACGGGTCCATCGTATCGGACGGTCGGATGCGATTCACGTCGACCGTTGGATGCGATGGACCCGCGATCAAACGGCCCACGTCGCGGCCGCACCTGCCGTTCGCCGCACGTAATAATTTTCATATATATATACAGTTCCGATTAGGTGCGGTGTGCGGTCGGTGCGGTGCGCGACGTGGGCCGTCCGATCGCGGGTCCATCGCATCCAACGGTCGACGTGAATCGCACCCGACCGTTCGATGCGATGGACCCGTGATCGCCGGCCCGTGATCGCGCACCGCACCGACTGCACACCGCACGTAATCGCGACTATATATATATATATATATATATATATATATATATATATATATATATATATATATATATATATATATATAGTCGCGATTACGTGCGGTTTACGGTCGGTGCGGTGCGCGATCACGGGCCGTCGATCACGGGTCCATCACATCGGACGGTCGGGTGCGATTCACGTCGACCGTTGGATGCGATAGACCCGCGATCGGACGGCCCACGTCGCAAACCGCACCGACCGCAAACCGCACCTAATCGGTTCACTATATATATATATATATATATATATATATATATATATATATAGGGAGTTATTGCGTGCTGCACGGGTGCGGCAGCAACTACGGGCCGTCGATCACGGGTTCATCGCATCGGACGGTCGGGTGCGATTCACATCTACCGTCGGATACGATGGACCCACGATCGAACGGCCCACATCGCGGCCGCACCCGCCGTTCGCCGCACGTAATAATTTTCATATATATATATATCAAATAACGTAATATTTAAAAATATATACATGAAGAAAACAAAACAAGAAAATGTTATCAAAGTTAAGTACTTTGATTTTTTAATTCAAATTAATTAATTATATTTAAAATTTAAAGTCACACTAAATAACTTAAGAATAATATGTTATTTTTTATATCGTAATAGTCATATTTTAATTGTTTTTTTTTAACAGTCATATTTTAGTTATTTTTTTTTAACAGTTATATTTAAACGGTTATATTGTAATGTCATATTTTAACAGTTATATTGTAACAGTCACATTTTAAGTTTTAACGGCTATATTGTAACAGTCGAATTTTAATAATTATATTTTAATATTATATTATAAATAAAATCATATCATCTTTCATTCATTCATTCCAACTCAATTATTTCTCCAGATTCTCTAAATAGTATATATAGCTTGTAATCATTATCTCCATATGATTTTTACAGATAAACAAGACGCTAACAAGTATGAAATGTAGATTGAGTGTATAAAAATTGTATGAATGAGGATAGATTAAATAGATGAAGTTATATCCATTGAGATATAGCCGTTATAAATATACACACAAAGCAATTTTTTTTCAATTTTCGATAGGACCCACCAAAATTCAAATGAGAAAAAATATTATATATATTTTTAATTTTTTTAATGTGGGGGCTACATCTGGGAGCTCCTAATTATCTCTCCCATTTGTTGAGCGTCCATCCTCGTCCACCCGAAATGTTGAGCAATGAGAAGCCGATTGGAGCGGTTTTTACGCCCACACTCATCAGGATGAGCGAAGGAGCTGAATTAATTCGACTCCTTGGAGATGCTCTTATATCCCTTAAAGCATATTTGAATACATACTTTTTATACCTTTATAACCTAATATATATCCTCTTAACCTAGTGTATACATTAAATTGAGGGACGATGGAGACTGGAGTAATAAATGTGTTCGTTTAGCACGACTTTAAATTTTTTTATATTGATTTTGAAAAAAAAATTATCAAAAAATCTCCATTATTGTGAATTAACATACAATACATTGGTACTTTCCATGCACGATCAACCCCTAAAGGCTTAACATAATGACTGTACCCTTTTATCTGCTCCACTAGCCTCATAATATGATTTAATTGTAAATCAAACTTTGAAAAGTAGGCTATCACCTCCTATTTCATAAATGATGATCGATGATCAAATCCTTGGACACCAATATTTAAAAAATCAATTAATTTTAACAAAACTTTGGACAGTGTTATATGATTATAGTGGCACAGTCTCAAAGGTATTAATTAATGTTAATTAATAACTATACCAATTAATTAAATATAGTACGATTGACCGAAGATTAGTCCACGTCCTAATGAAAACAAAGCACATGCACTTGAGTGGGAGTTAGGTAACCCGACTTGTTAATCAATTTATGCACACCTGAACCAAGTAATGTCGGCCTCCAAAGTTAATTTTTTCATTAGACTCTGAAGGGCAACTGTTACAAAAACAGGGTAATTAATGTCGGTGTGAACTACTGTTACAACTTAATTAGGGTGGCTCGTCGGGTGAATCTTTTAATTTACCTTTTGTCACATTACTAGGTCTTTATATCTTATATATAAGATAATGAGCACATGTAACTTTAAAACCATTAAGAGAGTGTGGATTATTAATTAGGATCTTATTATTAATTTAAAGGCCATGCATTTAATTTGCACCTAAATCTCTCACATTAACAGTAGTGGGGAAGAAAGAAAATTGTGCATTGACCTCCAAGGATCATTGATCACGTGAATGACAAGTGGGTCATATGAGAAGATTCCAACTCCCCGGGTTAAATTGCATTTCATAATTAAGAAGTTTTCTTTTCAAAAAATAAAAAATAAACAAACAAACAGGATTTCTGATCTAGTGACCCAATTTTGGACCCCTCATCTTATCAATCTGAGTGATCGAGTTGTCAGTTTTTCCTTGATTTAGATAGAAAAAAAATTAGTTAAATTTTAGATTATTGAATATTTTGTTATAAAAAGAGGGTGGGGATCGGAGGTGGAGTTAATGAGGAACTGATATATATGTGGTAAGAGAAGCATTAATTAAAATAGTAGTTGGCCGGCCTTCTTTGTTGATCATAACATGCATCGACAGGTGGTGACCACGCATAGCCCCACACATTTGTTATTTTGATTTGACGTATTTCTTCGTTGTATGATAACAAATTAAATTAATTATATATGATCTATCTAATAGTACCTATATATATATTTATCTAATTATTCATTTTTGTAAACCACTCGCGGAGCCAAGCAGTCAATCCCGGATAAACCGAATAATGGCATATGACGTCTTACAAAAATATTGACCTAGAGAAGGGTAGGAACAACAACATATTAAAATTCATCTAGCTACATGAATACCAACATTTGGTGGTTAATTAGAGGGTCTCCTCCTCCATGTATATATGTTGCAAAATCCCCATTATAACATGCTCTATTGTTTTTTTTTTTTTTTGAAACTGATAGAACAAAGCTACCCCGATTATATTAATCGAAATTTCCTTGGGCCGAAAAGTTACAAAGATGAAAGAAAGGAAACATAAAAAGAAGGAACATACACACGAGTGAACAAATCGGAATCGAAGAGGGGTCAATTCCTCCCTGTTACGCCGCTCATTAACCATCAATCTGTGATCAAGATGCCATGTTCGGTAACATGCTCTATTGTTAAGAATAAAAAAAATTTGACTAAGTTGTAACCTGATAAAATCAAATCTCAATTGAATGATTTGGTTAACCAACTATATTGAGATTTGAGTCTATTCAAAATAGTTTATAAATAGGATCTACGCAATCTCTTTCTTATCATCCAGAATATTCAAAATATAATAATTTTTGTATATTTATGTTTATCTATTTCTCTGTTCTTCTCTGCATTATTTTATATTTGTCTTAGATTTAGATTTTCTACTTACATCTATCTCCTTTGATAACTTATCAAATGCGGTGCATTGTTATCTCCAACAATTATTTCCAACCCAACTCTCCCTCCATCATGTTAAACCACATCACATGCAAGTATGCAACTCGATCGTCTATCTCCCATTTAAGAAGAAGAACAAAAATTCAAAGACCCTATTTTCTTCAATCCCAGACAAATTACTTATTTACAACAATCTAGGCTAGCTGAACATTTTTTTTGTGGTCGTTATTGCTATTCAGGAAAAATTTAATATCTTTATATCCACGTGGAATTACCATACAAAAAGCAATATAATATAGTTCGATTTTCTATGAGGTTGTATCAAGTTCGATAAAAACATTTCAATAAAAAAGTTAATTAAAAAAAATTGTGACTTTTTTTTTTATATCGGAGGGACTCTCCGTGGCTGACTTTACGATCGAGCTGGGAAAGCTACATCCGCCTGTTTGCCCCGGTTGAAAATTATTTCGAATAATCGTCAATAAACAGATGAGTAAGTCAGCGTGGGTAAGTCAGCGTTAAGACTCGAATTCAAGACCTCCCTTTAATCAGGCAAGCCCTAAACCGTTATACTATAGCCACTGGAGACAAAAAAAAAAAAAAAAATTGTGACCTTTTGTTTTGCATTTTTGTTATTCATCATGGCTTATTCAACCTACTAGGTCATTGAACTATAAACAAAATTAAAGCAACAAAACCTGAAATCTAATAAAACTCAAAGCACTATGAAAGATTTGGGGAATGATAAATGGATCAAAGCATTTTGCATGAGATGCATGATTTGAAAAATATACTATTTGTGCATGATTTGAAACTAAGGGTGCGTTTGGTTGTATGATTGTAAAACTGATTCTATAGAAATCTAGGTTTTAAAACTGATTCTGCAGGAATCTCACTTTTCTCAGCTTTTTGAAATCGCAACTTTTGGACACTATTTGTTTGAAATCTGTGTGCAGGAAAGCTGTTATAGTAAAACTATTTTGTTGTACGATTGCAAACGCAGCTTTCTGCAATCGCAAACGCTGTGCAATCGCGTACCCTAAATGACTTCAATACATGTTGATAGAGATATCTTTATCTTTACTAATAAATCATGGGTTTAAAATGAAATAGTCCGATCAAAACAATACATCCATAGTTGCTGAGACGACAATGGAGATCTTGATTAATCTTCTGCAATTAATGATCAAATAGCAAATGTATAGTGCATAATCGAATCCTTGAATTTTTGTATATATTGGCCCTTAACTGCCACCGTACATATAACATTTTTAGACATTTTTTTTTATAGCCACAAACAAGGTGCTGCTAGTCTGCTAGATAACAATTTTGTTACGGTGAATCGATACAGGATAACATGCATACTTGTATGTCAAACTACATATAATATATAATAATATTTTTTAAGCCCCAAAATACATGCTCTATCACAAGCCTCATGAGATGACATATGTACATTCATTTATATACTCTATGAGATAAATCTGACTTCAACTGATTACTCAAATCAAGAAGGCGGTTACAAGTTTTCCTTTTTTTTTGAGCGGGGTACACTTTTTTTTTTCTGTGCCAAATTTATATTCACTGTTTTTTTTTAATTATATTTTGTATGTTCATTTGTTCTTCCACCAATCGAAATAATTAAAATAGTTAGATATTTATTGTATAAAAATTTAAATAAAAAACATGTTGTGGATGTAAAAATCTGCACCAGGACACGTGTCATGATAAAGCAGAACAGTGAAACATGGGTCGTCCAGCAAAAAGTCCATCATGACCTTACGATGACGTCACCCGGCAGGTCGACACGACTAGACTAAATGATCTAGTCGTACGGTCGATTTGCCCGTGAATCAGAAGGGATGACCACGGGTAGTTCAAGGCATGACCAGACGACAGGTCCGGTCGTTCGACCTTGCTACTCGGGAACGAATGATCTAAGGCACGATCAGATGATAGGTCTAGTCGGGCAACATTGTCACTTCGGTGCGAGTAATCTAAGGCACGACTAGACGACAGGTCTGGTTGGGCGACTTTATTACTTTAGTGCGAGTAATCTAAGGCACGATTAGACGATAGGTCTGGTCGGGTGACCTTATTATTCGTCGACGTTATGCATATCAAGAGGCCCCGAGCAGGTCCATAAACGGTCAAAGGACCATGAACGTATGTAACTGCCACGGCAATATTTAAGGTCCATTACTCACAGAACGTGGGTAATTAAATGCAATGAACGTTTCCCTAAAAAATTACCCACTACCAGTTAGTGGGAAAACGGTTACAAAGTAACCAATTGAACTACATGAGACTTGATTCCCCAGCGGGTACGTAGCAAGGTTTCAAATCGCGATCGATTTATCGATATATCGATCGATATATCGGTTTTGCCGACGAAAACGCGATAAATCGGTGATTTCGCGAGGTTTTATCGAAAAGTCCAATGACGTCAGCAAAACGTCAGCGAAATGTATAAAAAAACCCGCTGACGTCAGCAAAATGTGATGTGTTACCATGTTAGTGTAGGTTAGGTTAAGTTAGGTAGAGCGCAATAACACTTTATATATATATATATATATATATATATATATATATATATATATATATTTATAACAGTTTATATTGTATTATTATTTTAATGTGTATGTATTATTAGGAATTATAAATACGTATATATTAAAATATAAAGGGTTGATTTTTTTTTTTTTAGATGATACTGCTCCCGTCCAAAGTGGTGGCCGAACTTTTTAAACTTTGGATGATAAACTTTGGATGATAGTGATGTGTGATTGTCCCATTTGTAAATTAGTGTAGGATAGGTTAAGTTAGGGTATAGCGCAATAACAGTTTATATTTTATTTTTTATTTTTTTTATTTATAACAATTTATATTGTATTATTTTTTTTAATATGTATGTATTATTAGCGATTAATACGTATATATTTAATAAATTTGGGCCAATCGATATATCGATCGATATATCGATTGGACCCCCTAATCGATATATCGATTATATCGATATTTAAAACATTGGTACGTAGGCAGCCTATAAAAGAGGTCGCGCGATAACACTCTTGGTATGAGATCAATTTCGAGATTCCTCACTGAAGGCAATCAAGAAGTTGAAAGTTGAGAAGTGACAACACAGTCATTTCCAACAGCTAGGCAGAGTCTCTCCCCCTCCACCACAAAATCCCGTTCTCATATAATTCCTACCACTAAAAATCCCTTAACCCAATCCTCTTTGAAGTTTCTAATCCCGTAAAATACAAATCTAACTGTGAGGGGAAAATATCCTCCTCACACATATAATAACAATGTGAAGCAGTTACATTTTATATTGTATATTGGTAGTTACATACAACAATAGAAACATCTCATTTCATGACAAACATATTTCATCTTTAAAACATCTCACATATCTGTTTCATGCTAGCATTTGACAATTATCTTTTTAATTTACATAAATGAGATACATCTCACACAATGTAAATACATTTCTTAAATGTTTACATCTCTAATAACTATTTATTACATTTACATATATGTAGCATAACAGTTACATTTACCTAAATGTTTTATATTATATACAATGTTTAAACAATTTAAAAACAGATTCTCATTTCAATAGTCAGTTACATTTTATGAAAAATATGAAATACATTTTTCATTGTGTATTACATTTAACAAATGTTACATTTAATTAATGAAAAAATAAATTAAGTTACATTCTTCAATCTAAGTTATACAAAAAATAAAAAAAGCATCAGCAACATCTATGTCTTCAGATAATTCATCGAAACATTTAACAAATGTTACGTATTGTTCATCAAAATAAAACAGTTACATTCGTCAAATTAAGTTATTCTAAAAAATAAAAAATTACATTTAACAAATATTACATACAATTCATCAGAAAGTGACAAATTTTAAATTGAATGCTATGCAATTGAAAACATTTAATCTATCATGTATGAAGTGAAATACAGTTATATTAATTGAAAGTAGTTACATTCATCGTAATGTGGAGTTGGATGTCGGAGGAAATGGAGTCCGGAGGGCTGAAAAGGTAGTCAAACCATCTCTCATGTGATACAAGACAGTGAAAGATGAACAGATCAGTCAGAATGATTTTTTTAAGTATACAAGAAATGGTTAAAGAATTTTCAAAAAAGGTGGGATGCATTTCGAGAGGAAGAAAATGTAAGGTATTAAGTGAAAAATAGTATTGTATTTTGTTCTTTTAACTTTTTGAAAAAGTCAAACAAATAACCGATAAGAAAACGTCACCTAATAGAACTTGTGACCGGGGTCTAAAAACTGGGGCTGGATATTAAGATTGTATAATAAAATATACACATAAAAAAAAGTAGAGATAAAGTTAGAATAGGTTGTTACGAATGGATTGATAAATAGATCTTTCATTTGTATAACATAACATCCAAATCCATTACAACCTCAGTTATAGTCCACACCATTTTTTTTTAAATCATACACTCTATCATTGAAGTGTATGCTATTATATGAAACGATGTATATACTAAAATGCAATAGTGTCATTTTTTTGTTTTTTTTAAAAAGAATTGTGCTATACACTATGATAGTTATCCATGCAGTATGATAAGGTAATATATATTACGGGGGCGATTACGTGCGGTGTGCGGCGGGTGCGGCCGCGATGTGGGCCGTCCGATCGCGGGTCCATCGCATCCAACGGTCGACGTGAATCGCACCCGACCGTCCGATGCGATGGACCCGTGATCGACGGCCCGTGATCGCTGCCGCCCCCGCCGTTCGCCGCACGTAATCGGCCCTCATATATATTATGCTATTATAGTGTATTATAGTGTATGAGCTGCAAAATGAGTTACACAACAGACTGTGTATGAAGGCTCTTAAGTTATAAAAGGGGGAAACTGCATTATTGGGCCGACCCGAGTGCAAGCCCGCATTCCTGAGCCGATCTGTTAAATGGGCCGTCAATTAAAACTTTCATAGATCGATCCACAAAAAAGTAATCCATTGCAGAACCAAATGTTTCTAATGATAATGGATAATGATACGTTGACAGCCCCAATTTTTCAACCCTAATTTCAATTTTTTTTTAAAAAAATACTATACATATTTTTATACAAAAGTAAAACATATGTTTAAATGAATTGTATGGATTCATTTTAAAAAATATAAAAAAATTCTATGAAAACATATATATTGTTAATGTAAGTATATGACACTAACATAGCATATGGCACTAATTTTTTTTAATGTATAACAACGTTTAATGAAAATACTTGGGGTGCAACTTGGGTATGTTAAACCTGACTAAACCCGAACTAACCTAAATCTAATTGAATGACTTTATTTCAGTCATTTTAAATTGTAAGTAAGTCCTTCTTATTAATAAGCCCCTCTCACATGAGACTAACTCACCTGTCAAGGCTTTGACTCTCCCATAAACTCTATCTCACCCGTTCGACTCACTCACAAATCCGTCACCGCCCTGCCATGAACAAAGGAACAATCGTAGAATATCAGTTTAATAAATCTCATTCAACCATGAACAACAATGAAGATGATCATTTAACATGAATTGTGTTTAATATCCACACTTCTATGAAAATCTCATAAAAGTCATTCCTCATTAGCTTACTTACAATTTAGATATATTCAAATAGAGGCAGAGGTTGGATTTGGGTTAGGGGGGACTTAACTCGAACCCGGGGTCTCCAATGCATGTTAAGGTTTGATATAGCCAAATATGATGATTGTTCATGTGACTTCGTCTCTAATGGAAAAACCATCGAACAGGTTTCGTGCATCTTCTAATAGGCTTTAAAACGCATTATACATTGGCGCATCGAACATTTTTATTAGGGTTTTTTTTTTAAATTTTTTTTATTAGGGTTACTAAGTCGTGGAGGAAATTTGTACCACTGGTGACGTAACACTATTTGAGGAGTTACGTTGGACCATGAGAAAGGATTGAGGAAAAATACAGGTGCTCACATGGAAGTCTGTTGGGGTGGTCCACCAAAGAACTTGGAGTCAGTATGAAAACTCAGGCCACCCATATGAAGAAACAATGTCAATGATTTAATTTGAATGGGGTGTATTATTAATGTCAACAAGGAATGTGGATGATGGACCAGTAATACTCTGAACAAATCACAATCCTATCTGAATTTCTTTGAAAAAAATGTCCATGAATTACTTACTGTGTCTGTGTGTATACGACATCCGAGCTGTACTTATTAAATGATGATTCTCATATAATCAACGTGTTAGAGGTTACAATTGATAACAGCGTATATTGATTAAAATATTGATTTTGAAAGTTATTCATAATAAATGATTTATTGACTTTTGAAATAAAAACCCAAAATCTGAAGTTAAAAACTGAAATTCAAATTATCAATTTGATATTGATTATTTAAAAACTGATTTTGGTGGGATTGCTATGTTTAGAAAAATTGTTTATGTGTGGCAGTGGGGTTAGAATTTTCTTAAAACATAAGTGATGGATTTAAAAGAACAGTGGAAACAAAAAATAGATAAACAGGTGTATCTAAAATTTGACAAGATATGATCTCACCCACATCGACACTTTTAAAGTGTTCTCAACATTTGTCACAAATTAATAGTAAATACATATTGTCCACCTGGTGCCAATTCAAACATGTAAATGTTATAAATTTTATTTGCTACATAATTTAAATTTAAACAATGTTTTGATCGGTTCATAGTTTCATACTGTAATTCACTTCTCGCTCCGTCGCTCGAAATGTTTACATTCTTTAAATATTATTATTATTATGATTTTTATGACTTATAAATGAAGGTTAGACCTATGAAATAATTTAAATTTAAAAACTTAGAAATAAATAAAAGATGACTTGACAAAAGCGACGCCACCTGTCAAATCGCGCAACTACCACCCCGAACAATGACCACATGACATGACACGCCTATCAAACGGACATTCACTGCGTCCCTTTCAGGGGTCATCCATCCCTCTGACTGGGCTTGCCACTTCGGGCCCACGATTCCCTTCGTGGGCTCCCTTTTTTTCAGTTTTTCCTTCTGGGGCCCCTCCTCCACAAAGAAAAATAAATTTACTTTCTGAACGATGTTACTCGCAGTTTTATTTACAACCCCATCTTATGTATTTCTAACCATCGAACAAGATTTTACGTGAGATATATATTTCAATAAATTTTTATTCAACTCTCCCAACCATAATCTTTCTTATCCAAAAATAAAACTCTGCAGAACAGCAATCAATGGATAAAAGTAATTAGTTATTACTATGTTAAGCGCTTAATTTAACAGCTCTTTGAAACTTACATTTTTTTTTCACCCATTGATTTGAAGAGACGGTTCTCTTATATCTACGCACGATGTCCAATGAGATTTTGCATTCCCAATTTAATCATCCTATTTTGATTTGCAGACGCAAAGTGACTTATTACTCAAGTGGATTTAAAGCCGGTTTCAATAAAATTCAATGATGGAGAAAATTAATTGATTCACATAAATTAATACCGTGGGATATGTTTATGTAAGTTAGTATATATCTCAAATACATGGTATTGAGAATGTGTAGAAGCCAACAAGATCAAACACAACAAAAAAATATCATATCACACGAACAACACAAGATATATGTGATTATGCTTATGCCTACGTCACAAGGCAAAAAACAGATAATCCACTTTGATAATTGAGATACGTGAAATATAATCCCATAGTACATTCTTTTATCTGAAAATGAAAATTAGATGTGTTTAATCCATCCCAATTTATCTCTAAAGATAAAAATGATGACTACAAAAAAACACCATAAAAATTAAATAATCCTGATAGCGATTTGTGGGACTTAATTTAAATTTCGGGGCATTTGTATGTTTGTAGGGTTCAACGCGGTTTGGAACAAAACAAAGCTAATTCTAACGTGAGGGACCAATGAAAAATTCAACGGCAATTGAAGCAGAAAGAGAGGTAAAGATCTGAATTGCCCATTCCATTTCGATTAATTTGTATTCATTGGTTTATTAATTTTTATTCAACAATCCAGATATTGAAATTATTTTAAATATATATTTGTGGACATTGTTACATGAGATCACTCGGGGCTTTCGGTGGAAGACACGCTGAGATATTTGACTGTTGGCATCCGAGTCAAAACATTTTTTTTAATGTTTACAATATCAGTATAAAAGGATATACTCATTTTATCCCGTCGCATGAATAATAAAGGGAGAGATTTATAACATGAAAAAGTTGCACTTCAGAACTTTATATAGAGTGACTGTCACTCGCTTGATTACGTGCATTTAAAAAATATGATATCCTTCTTTCACAGATGCCGCAGAGCACCAATGATGACATAAAGCAATAGACTATGAAATAATGAAATCAGATAAACACAAAACTTTCTTCCGCAAAATAATGTCTAAAGATGTCCCAAATAATTCTCCAACGGTCGTTCAATCCAAATCAACTTTAAAAAAAAAAAAATCAATTTATGACAACCATCACTCGGTAGGAACCTTTTCTACCGTGTTCAGTGTGATTGGGTCATTTTCCTATGTTATATATGTCTGGGTTTTTTTTTTTTTTCATCTTGTTTTGTATATTTCAGTCTATTCCTTCCATTAAAATAGTCTATATTGAGTACTGTTTTTAATTTGAAATAAAAATGATCATAGTTTACTTTTTAAAAAAATGTGAAAGAAATAAAAAGTTTAATTCTGTTTACAATCAATTCTTCATTTCTTTTGAAAAAAATTAATTAAGGCCCTTGTGGTTATTCATCTATTATTTTTAGGTCTTTAAAAATTTTCAAGTTTTTTTTAGATCCTTAAGGCGGTGAAAAATTATTTTTAAGTCCCTCCAGTCAAAATGTTATTCAAATATACAAAAAAATGCTCTCACTCAATTATGCGAAGGTGATAGTATACTGGAGAATGTAAGCAATGTATTGCAGATACTTAACAATGTAATGTGGAATCTTTACAGTGCAATGAAATAATTAGGTTGATGGACATTTTATGTGAATGCTAACAATATACTAGAGAGTGTTAACCGTGTACTGGAGATACTTAACAGTGTATTGAAAAGTGTTAACAATGAACTAAAATAATTAGGCGGGAGACATTTTCTGTTTTTTAATTGGACTCCATTTTTTAGGTGTTTAAAAGAAATATTTTTTAAGGGTTTTTTAGTTTAAAGTCCATGTAAACATACTTATTTAAGGATCGATCTATCACTTCTTCACACTTTGGTTTTAGTTCTCAGATTTAAAAGATATGTTTCTTTTTAGTCCCTCCCAGTGACTAAAAAGAAAACTAAATAATTTAGGGATATGTCTCTCTCAGGAATTAAAACAAACATTCTGGGGACTAAAATCAAAATATGAAGAAGTGAGAGATCGATCACTAAATTTTATAGTTTATGGGACTTAAAAATAAAAATCCCTTTTTTTAATTTTTTTGTTGCATTTGATTAGGAAATATTTTATTTGGATTTGATCAAAAAAATTTATCTTATCATATTATTTGATTAAATTTTTTGTTTGCTTTTATTTTTATTGAATTTTATTTAGAAAGTTTTATTTTAGATTTAGAATTCGATTATTTATTTATCAATTTTTGTTGTATTTCTTTCATTTTTCATTTTAAATTTATTTTAATGTAACAAATCATTTGATTTGGGACTCGGCTTTTTTTTCTATCATAAAATAAAAACATTTACATACAAAAATATTTTTAAAAATTTTATTTTCATGGTACATATTTTTATTCTATTTATCATTTAATTCATTTCGTGTGTTAGTAAAAATTAAAAAAATTCTGTGAGATTAAGGCACACATAAAGGTAGTTTACCCAGCTCGATTTAAATAACAACTACGTAGGTCTAGCATATATCTAAAAAAAAAAGAATTTCATCCATTTCGTAATATTTTTCACTGTGGCATTTGAAAACAAATTTATGAATTTTATAGTTAATTTTTAAAGTAAATTCTATTTAATCTAAACTCAATTCCAAAGCTTCGAGTGGTCTCTGGTTTTGAATAAAACAAAAAAAAAAGTTCATTATTTTTTCAAATTTAATAAAAAGTATATTTCTTAAACTAATTTTAAGACTGATTTAAGTGCAAAAATAATTTGAACCTCAAATGCTGCCATATCAAGTTTTCCTCATTTATATGCTACGACATTAACTTTTTATTTTTTATCCGTGAACTGAAATATTACAAATTTTTCCTCTCTCATTTATAAGTTACAACATTAACTTAAAACTGTCAACTGATATTCTGTTTTAAAGGCGTCCATTTCTTTAATTGAATTCTTATTTTATTATTTAGAACAACATAATGTTTTTAAAACTTTTTACTGAAGTTTTTATATGAGATTTTGATTTGGATTAGGAAGTGTTGATATGAATAATTTAAGATTTTAATTCTATTATGATTATTATGATTTAGAAAACGTTGATTTTTGAGTTCGGATCTTCTACTGTAAATATCTTTTGTGTTAACCACTAACAATAATCCTAGCTCCTGATTTTCCGTGTAATTTTAAAAATATTAAATTTAGACATTTCAGTCCAAACTATTCAGGAAACTATGAAATCCAAAAAGAAAAAGAAAAAGAAAAGTCACTCTTCTAAATTCTGATCATCCGTCGTTAAATCAAAACCTCTCAAACAAATTAAAAGAAAAAAAAAGTAGACAAAGGATTTATCAAAGGAAAAAAAAAACGAAAGACCCGAATACGATCGGATCCGGAACGACGAGGTTGGGGAGGGGTTCGGTCAGTCTTGGAAGCCGGTCTTCTGCCAGATCGCGTTGCGAACGCGTCTGAGGTCCCGGCCCTTGAGCGTCCGTCCGATCCCTTCGTGCACGGAAAACGAGACGATCCCATTCCGTGCGAACTGCCTCGCCAGGTACTCGTGCGGGGGCACCATCTCTTCATCCTCCTCGTCCTCCTCCTCGTCCTCCTCATCGCTGTTGTTCCTCCTCGACCAGTGCGGTATGCTCACCGGCAGAGATGCCGACTTCCCTCCCATCTCCGCCGCAGCACGATCACCGCCGCCTCCTCCAACCCTCCCCGATCGATCCTTCCTCGAGATTCGGGCGCTCGGAACGATCGACTTCTTGTTGAACTCGGACTTGGTGACCCCGTAATAGAACGAGTCCATGATGTCCGATTCGTACAATTCGGTGATCGAGTCGCCGTCGCTGTTGGGGTTCATCTCAATCTCCTTCGCGAACGGACGGTACGTATGTTTGAATACATGATTGTTGTTCTTCGCAGCCATAAAAAATAAAATCAAATCGTCGATCAAAAATAAAAATTCCTCTCTGTATTTTTTTTCGGGTATAGATTTTGGGAGGGGGGATGAATGGGGACTGCTTTTTATAAAGGATGGAGAGAAGGAAAAATGGATAAGTTCATTCGCCAGTCTTTCCAAGTTACGATTTTCTTAAATTACCCCTATCAACGCGTCTTTTTTTCATTGGATAATCACGAATAAGACGTACAAGACAGCTCAATAAAATTCGGCGATACTTAAATGGGGGATAATAAATCCTTCACTATTGCCTTGATTTATTGAGGACCATCGATTTGGGAAATCGGACGGACGAGATCGAGTGGGTTTTTGAATTTATTTGATGATGGAGGGTCAAATAAATATAATGTATGGTCGCTGAATGGGACAAACATAGGGGTCCGCCGTGACTTGTTATTTTATTTTATTTTATTTTTAAAAAAGAGAGTAAGTTTTCGCGGTTTCTATTCTTGTCGCGACGCGAACAGGGAAATGAAATTGAAACCTAGGGTGGTGGGGCCGACGTAGGGGACGGGGGATGGTTACACGTATGATGTGGGAGTCGACGTGGCGCAAGGATGGAGGGGGGAGTTGGTGGGGTAGTGGGAAGAAGGAAGGGCACGTGAAATGGGACCCGGTTTGATGCGTGCGTCCCCTGTTAATTGTTTTTGGCAGGAAAGGATGAAGGGGGTCCGGAGTCTGGAGCTGTGACAGTGTCACGGTGTCACGTCCCTCCTCCTGCCTTGGCCCGTACTCTTCAATTTCTCGCATGGCGCGCTCGCCCGCACACACTTTGTCACTGTTTGGGTGGATGGTTAGTGTAGGTATAGAGACTTGAATAAATGCAAAATAAAAGATTATAAGAAGTATATTTGGATTTATGGAATATACGGTTATTCAGATGAAAAATATAATATAAATTAAAATTAAGTGGTATAACCATTACAGTAATAAGTCTGATTATTAAATCAACTATTATTATTTTTTATAAATCAAAGTGTTAATATGTTAAATAATTTTTTTATCTTTTATATATTATCATCCACAATTTATCCACGGTCAATCAAACAACAAAAATTTCATCATAATATTTTTCAATAAGAATAACTAAAAATATAACCAACATAAAATCACTTATTCCACTGATATAACAATTTATTCATAGAAAAAGTCATAAGCTCCAGAATAACTTATATTTCTATTCAAACAACACAATATATAAAAGTTTGATTTTACGGGATCTGACTCGATTAAGATTAACTAAGGACATGTTTGGATACAGTTTAAATGGGGGTGGGTTTTTGTTTGCACATGTTCAAAACAAAGTTTATATTTGGTTGTGACGTTTAGGCATATCAAACTAAATCCCAGTGTTTTCATTTGCAACATTATATGGAGCAATCAAAACTCCAACCAACCCCATGAGTTGTCATTTGTACAGGCTTTTATTTTCACATCTTTTTTTTATCGGGTTATTTTTTCACCGTCGTCATCATCTTCTGAAATCATAACCCATTCTTCCTCCACCACCTTCAAATCTTCTATCCCCTCCACCTTCCCCTCTTTGGATGACGGTTGGGGCGGAGTTTGGGGAGGACGTCGAGGGGTCAGTGCAGTGGAGATGGATTTGAAAGAGTGGGTCTTTGATGGGCTGTTGGTGGTGTTTGTGATGCATTAATAGATGTCATTAAAGGCTCGGGTTTTTTGCTCAGCGACTTGACCCAATCAGTCACCATTAACGGGTGTTCGAGGTTTTGAGAGATGGAGTGGGGGGGGGGGGGCGCAATGGGTCTGTAATGGGGATTTTTTTGGTGGGGTTGATTGAAAGTTTTGTGTTTGTGTTTTCTGTTTTTAATCCGAATTGATTGGATTTGTGTTTTATATTTTTTTTATTTTTCATTTATATTTTTTAAGGGTGGTTGTGTTGGGATGATGTGCTTTGAAGCATCAACTGTAGTTTTTATTAGTGATTTTTAATTAAATGGTTAAGTTAGCAAATGTGTAAACAGTTTTGCATATGTGAGACAAACAATTGCATATGTGTGTAAATGATAGCATCATAAAATTAAACAAACATGTGTAAACAGTGTGCAGAGGTTTTCCTGCACATGCAATGTAAAATTTGCATGTACTGAAAAACACGTACAAATAATCACTGCATCCAAATGTACCCTAAGAGAATATGCAAAAGGGTGTGCCTCTATTTACATTTTTTTTTCAAGCACACTCAGATCTATGCACACCCCCACATAAAATGGATCTTTTTATTAATTTATTTTTTTAGTGTGCTTAGGAATAAAAAATGTGTAAATAGATACATCTGATGTAAAAATTGACCGGTAAGATTATAAATAAAATGTCGAATGATTAGAATCATTTTACAGCTCTGTTTGCATTCCTGTTGCGTGACATCAATATATTATATGAGATGATTTAATATAATATATACATTTATCTCAGTATATATTTAATCATGACAAAACACATAAAAATATACATATATTTAATTCAATAATAAAATATACATATATTTTAAAATAAATCAAAACATGTGAGCGCAAACGGGCTGACATTTTACATTAATAATAATGTCCATCATCCATTTGGGACTCATTTAGATTTTTCACGGGAAAAAATGAAAAGTTTGGCTTTTGAGGACGACAATGCACAGGTAAACTCTGCTTCTATTGTCCCAAAAGGGAATAGATATGAACATAGGTCATGTCATTGGATTTTGATATGTCAAATAATTGGACACTCCTCTTAATCAATGATATCCCTTCTCAAGCAACCCCACCCTTTTATATGTCTAATCTGATCCGATATGTATCTCCCCTATTACATTAACCAATACATCACCTCCTCTGCATGTAGCCATGTAGGGTCCATGTGATTGAGACACATTTGAGCGGTTCCCATCTCAACAACTTTATAAAACAGTGCAAGTTAATAGGCCCACAACAATTGATGGTTGTCAAAGATACAATGGCTTAAACTAAGCCCCTCTTGTTCTGGAAACAGTACTGTAAGGTCCGTGTCAAGGTCTACAGATCATATGCAACGTTTTCTCTAACAACATTGCTAAATAATTTGGTTTTGTTTGTGGTGTTTGTATCTTTGTGTTTAGACTTGTAATTTGGTGTTTAACATTGCTAAATACTTTGGTTCCCATTGTTTTAAGGCTTTCCTGCCAATGGTTTTTTTAGCTGTCCAAAAAACCCATTAAAAGAGAATTAGCTTTATCTTATCCTGCAAGAGATCTGTAGCCGGCGTTTTGAATTAAAATGAAATAAACTAATATAACCCCAGTGATATCATTATTAATTTATTACAAGTGTAATCAATACTGAAGAGTGAGCTTGGTCTTTGATTGTGTTATAAGTTAGGGAGAGTACGAGTGATAGATAGATTGATGACGATTGGGATGATGAGAAGTGGGTCCTAAGTTTTAAAACTCAACCCTTCCCTCCAATGAAGATTTGTTTACTTGTTTAGTCATTAATTCTCGTCTTTATACATGCAAGTTGGTCTGTGCTAGCTATCTAATCTTGTTTCAGTTATGTTTGATTCTTCACTCTAATATTTTGTGCAGATTCAAATCAACATTATTGTTAAAATTGGACAATGGGATGTGCATATACCCCCACACAATATGTATGTACTGCACCCTACATATTCACGTTTGTTGGTTTGCACATTGCACTTGCCAGACACAGACAACATTTTGTGTGCGATTATACGTTTTGTTATGGGTTTAAATTTTTTTGGATTATGGCATCATATTCAAATATATAATGTCAAATGTAGATAATCAATTTAGTAACTGTGCAGGGAAGGAATGAAAGATATGCTCAACTTGTTGATTATTTACATCTTCTTAAGGTGTAATCTACTTCATTACTTTCAATTTATTAAACACTTTTTCCATTGCTTCAGGCAGTCGCTTCTGGGGGTACTGTTTCTATAAGAATTGTATGAGTCTGAAAGACAGCAGATCATTAATGATAACAAATAACATAAAAGCATTATGTTTATAATTGATAACAGACTCACAGTCAAAACGCCACAGGACCAAGACTCTGAAACCAAGATTTAGAGAGAATGTGATGCATGCACATAGGCATAACAAATCAATTCAGATGTATATGGGATTTTTGAAGCTCTGAAGAAGTAAGAACCTTGTATCTCACACCACAGACCACATTATTGGTCAAAACACTGACCAATTCAGATTGATGCACAGGAAATGCAGTATGATTTATGTCAACAATTCAATGGCAGGATGAGAGTCGAGAGAATCCTGTCAACATATGCAGGAATGTACAGAATACACTAATATCATTTGGGCATTGATACACTTAATTCATTTCACAACCTCATTTACAGGTGGTCTACAAACTATCCATACTATACTATTCCAGTGCAATATACACCCAATTGGTGGTGCAGAATATGAAAAATTAATTTGTTTTTTGTTTTATTGTTTGAGGAAAAAATGTATAGGTTATCTAATTATATATTTTACTTTTTATAATAATATAATACATGTAGATTGTAATGGATGTATCGTTTTCCTTTTCCTTTGCCATATCGTTTTGGACGTCTTAGGCTCCGTTTGGTAACGCGTTTGGGCGGATTCCGTTTTTTGAAAAACTGAAAATCCCCAAACGCGCAACCAAACGGGTCGGATTCCGGCGGAATCAAAAGCTGGATTGCTTTTAATTTCTCTATCGAAATCCGTGTTTTTAAATCTAAAAAAGAACGCTTTTTGGTCGGAATCGATTTTTGAATTGAAAAACAACTTTTTCTACTAAACATTAAACTCCTTCCAAATATTGATTCCTGAATTAAAAAAAAGTATCCCAAAAAAGTCAAAGGTCTCAAATCATCTTAAAAAACAGCTTTATTCTAAAATCTACTTTTCAATCTATGTTTCCAAATGGAGACTTAGGGTGCGTTTGGTTGCGCGATTGCGCTGTGATTGCGATTACAGGAAGCTGCGTTTGCAATCGTGCAACCAAACAGTTTTGTAATCGCAGTTTTAAACCCAGCGATTGCAGGCAAATAGTGCCCAAAAGCTGCGATTTCAAAAAGCTGAGAAAATGAGCTTCCTGCAGAATCAGGTTTGCAATCGCAGATTCCTGCAGAATCAATTTTGCAGTCGCGCAACCAAACACACCCTTAGTGGGCTTCAATGTAAACCAGTCCAGCCCAGTGATGTGGGCCCTTTATACTGTTCTAATGTTGTGTCGGGCCTGTTGTAGGGTCCATTATAAGGTCTTACAAAGCAAAAGGCTTGGTCAGTCCAGGTCAGTCTTAGGCCCAGTTGGTTGAGTTGGATCAATCCAATCCAGGAAGTGCTCGGCCCAATTTCGCTCTGGAAACCTAAAATCAATGTCGTCCGTAGATGGACAAGTGCGATTCAACAAACGGTTCCGATGTATTCTAGAGCAATATAAAATGTCTTGTTCATTTTTGACCCCCAAAACCCTCTCACAAACCCTCATTTCATCGAACCCTAGCACAGACCGCCGCCGTCCGCCAAAAAAATGCCTCCGAAGTTGGATCCCACCCAGATCGTGGACGTCTATGTCCGAGTCACCGGCGGAGAGGTCGGCGCGGCGAGTTCGCTCGCTCCGAAGATCGGACCTCTCGGTCTCTCCCCAAAGAAGATAGGAGAGGACATCGCGAAGGAGACGGCGAAGGACTGGAAGGGCCTCCGCGTGACGGTGAAGCTCACGGTCCAGAATCGGCAGGCGAAGGTCTCCGTCGTGCCTTCCGCGGCGGCTCTCGTGATCAAAGCGTTGAAGGAGCCCGAGAGGGACCGGAAGAAGGTGAAGAACATCAAGCACTCCGGGAACATCTCCCTTGACGACGTTATCGAGATCGCCAGGGTTATGAAGCCCAGATCCATGGCCAAGGACCTCGTCGGGACCATCAAGGAGATCCTCGGCACCTGCGTTTCCGTCGGATGCACTGTCGACGGCAAGGACCCCAAGGACATTCAGCAGGAAATCGCCGACGGAGATGTCGAGGTCCCTACCGAGTGAATGAAAATTTAAGTTATCCCTTCCTTCAAAATTTTGTTATTTTTCGTTGTGCTCTTAAGAACAGCTTCATCTGTAGTGGATTTTCAGATTCGGGGTCTGTGTTATGGTTTGGTGATGCTACTTAGATGTTTATGCAAGTGTTTTATTTTGGATAATGTTTTGATGATAACTTCTTGTTCATTTTATGGTCTTCCTGCATGTGATTTGTTTCTGTCTTTTCTATTGTTTTTTTTTTGTTTATGCTTGATTCTTGATTTCCAATCACTATTATAGCATGTGCATTCAGTCGAATTTGATTGAATGTTTTTAGATTTTCATGGGATACAAAGCTGTAACCCTTGTAGGTGTTTTGCAATGAATTTTTGATGCAATTTTAGTGTTCCTTGTTCCATGTTAATGTGATGATGTGAAGCTAACTTCGTTCAGTTTTTGTGTGTTAAGTCATTTATATAGAATACATTATCTGAATATCAAAAGAATTGTTCTGTGGTTATAATAGTGTTGTATAATTTGTTGTTTTGTCTCTGAATGGATCTGTAACATCCTCTTTGAATGGTATTTTGTTTGTTGACCCACTTGAATGGTATATAAATTGTTATGGTGTCGCAGGTCTTTCTGGCTGCTGATTCTTTTCTTCCATTATTAACTAAGTTTCAGATGTTCTGCAGCTTCTTTTTGTCCATTATTCATGTGTTATTCTTATCAAGGGTGTTGTTAAATTTGAGATCTGTATTCTTGCGCTCTGTGGAAATGAATTTCCTTGTTTTATAGGGTGCTATATTTGAAACTTAATTTGGACTGTCAATTTGCTATTGCATTTTGATTGTTCATGGTAAATGTGGATTCTATAATTTTTTGATAAAATCCAATGCATGCCTATTCAAATTTTTTTGAAGAACCTTAATTTTTTTTCTTCTTGCGCTTGTTTTTGTGTGACACCATTATAGTGCTTGTTAAAGTGTAAAAAGTTTCAGTATGTATCCATGTGGGAAGAAACTATCCACATGTCATGCCTTGTTGAAAAATTTGATTTTATGACTTTGGATCCTGTAATTGAGTTTGGTTTGCTAGTTATGTTTTATTCTAATGATTGATGTGACATTAAGAACAATGTGCGAGTCTAAGAAGCACAGACACTCCATTTTGGAGGCCGTATCCGTGTCCGACACGGACACGGCATGGACACGTGTCGGACACGTCTCCAGCCGTGTCCACTGATATGGGCTGCAATTTGTATCTGGACACGGCCCAGGACACGTTCTAACCCATTTCAGCCCAAAAGTTAAAAAAAAAATGAAAAAAAGGCTCAAACCCATTTAAAACAGCCCATAAGTTTCCAACCCATTTAAAGTGGCCCGAAGCAACCCATTTCTTGAGGTTGCTAACCTCTCTCTTGATGAGCCAAATTTGGAGGCCGTGTTCTTTACCGAAGAGGTTGACGATGATCATGATGAGCTGCTTGAAGTTGGCTCAAATTGATGTTTGCTTTCATATTTGTAAAACTTTTTTATGTATGAAGTGTCATATTTTGTATTTTGCAACATTTTGAAAGAATGGTGGTGTGGAAAACATTTGACTACTTATGAATACACATTGTGTGTATATATATATATTATATTAATTTATTTATTGCCGTGTCCTAGCCGTATCCGTGTCCTATTTTTTCAAAAATCGCCATGTTTGTGTCCGTGTCCATGTCCGTGCGAGTAGATATATCTCATGAATTTCCAATTTAGGAATAATGCCATCAAATTGTTTATAACACTGACTCTAATTTTTATCAGGGAGCATGTTTGAGCTTTAACAGTGTTTATGTTACTAAAGTAGTTGAAAAGTTAAATGACTTAGGTGGCATCTGAAATTCCTCGATCAACAATTTCAAATGCCATCACATATGTAGTTTATGGGACCTTTTCTTGAAAAAATTAGAAAATTTTGTAAAATTTCAAATACACAACCAAAAATTTCATCTGTAAACCTTAGTCAATAATATTTGAAACCTACATTAATGCAATTTCATAAGGTGATTTGAACAATATGTACATAAATTGCAATTTTTTGTTTTTGTGAATGGACAAAAAATGAGGTATAGCTCCAATTGTAATTAAATGAGTAAGTGAGACAACTGTATGCATATGATTTTCAATGATTCTAAGTTCCAACCTCTCTGTCGCTTTTTGGCTTTGTTGTCTATGCACTGGTTAGCTTCATAGCTTCTTATCAATGGATCCTTTCTCTAGCATTATATTTGTTGATGTTGTTTTTGGTATTTCTATAAATTTTACATATATATGGAATGTATTAATGTGTATTCTCCTTTGGATAGCCAGAATATACAATAGTGTAACTGTACTATTCCAATGTAAAGTGTTATCGTATTGATTCTGGATTGTTGCAAATTACTGTCAACGTACTAAGTTATAAGGATAAACACTCAATACAGTGAGAACATTCAGACGGTCTACTTGGATTATACATTACTTTAAATTAAAATGAGGAAACGATTTTCAATTTTAATTGCTTGAAAGTTTAGACTTGTATCAATTGAGAGGGAAAGATAAAATGATTGTTAACCTCACAATAGTTGCTTTAGATCCACATAGCCCTACATGGCTATAGGAATTGCCTTTAGGCATAAAACTGAGGAAGTTTGATGCTAGAAAATGTAGTAACATTACTACCTAGGTGTGGTTTTGGAGCTATGTGAGATACTCTGTTTGTATGTTTTGCCCAATACTTGGATGCATGACCTTAATATATTTAGTGTTGTGTCTTACTGAATTTATGGTAGGTCCCTCTTGTACTGTGGTTCGGCTAGTTGTTTTATGGTTTTGTGTTAATTTTTTTCCCTTTGTTTGGCCATTGGAATTGGGCATTCTCTTACATTTAGTAAAATTGATGCTGGATGCCTATCATTTCGGGAAAAAAAGAACCAATCATTCTGGTAGAGCTGTGTAAGGTACTTCATATCCATGTTTTTTTCTTAGAATTGATCACATGAATGCATGATATTAACATATTTAGTGCCAGGCACTCTGTTGGAGTTAACATTGGCAAGTGTCAATGTTACTGTTACACAAGGGCAGGGTGATCTTTTGATTCCTTGTTGGACCTTGAAAATTTTGGCTTCCTTCATGAACATGGTCCCTCGAGTCATTCTGCGCCATCTTTCCTTTGTAGAATTCTGTTGGTGTGCATTAAAATGGTTTTTATGTCTGTTATTACATCATAATTAACTCCATGTGCCACTCGTACTATCTAACTAGTTCACGTAGCTTGTTCCTATAGGAGTTTTAATACATGTTCCCCTCATTATATGCTCTCTTTATGTGTTAACCAAAGCTGTCGCCTGTCTTAGGCTAGTTATTTATCGCATCTGATGCTATGAATTCTATTTGGCTTTCTTACCTTTTACATGGGGAGTGTTGTGTTTCACCATTTCTTTTTATCCTTTTATCATGTTCAACTTCTTATTTCATTGAATAATGTAGTTGGGTGTCTTGTGACCATATCCTGTAGGTACGCTTTACGCTTTGACAAATTGGCTTTCACCTTGAAGGCCCACTACATCACATTTTTTAGAAGAATTAGAATAATATTTATTCAATTTTGTGCGCGTACACTATTGAGTTGGAGTTTTATCTCCTTATTGTATGAGTTGTTGAATTTCTTGTATTGTTGTTACTTGATTGGTGTTCTAAAAAGTGGAGGCAGGGCTTAAGTGGGTGCCTTGGCAGAATTGGGGCTGGCCCACCTCATCCAGGGATGAAGTGGCCTTGTGATTATGAAGGGATCAAAGTCATCAAACACATATTAAGTGGGTAGATGGTGATTAAGTGTTGATTAAATGGAACTTTTAATCTGATTCATTTGATTTTTTTTTCTGTTTTTGAACATTGTATTGTATTTTATATTATTTTTATTTTCTTTTTTATCATTTTACCGGTCCACTAGTGCGTTGTGCTTTTATGAACATTGCATTTGATTATTTATGTGGATGCCTTAGTTTTCTGTTGGAACATTTTCAATTTTTTTGTCAGGTGTTTCTGAGTTTAGTGATGTAACCGCCTAAAATGCTCCTGCTGTTGTGCACAGCCCAATTATTCCAGGTGAGTTGTCACTATGGCCATTGTATTACTTTATTAAAATGCTGTTTTGGTAAAAAAGCTCAAGTAGTCAAGTCTTATGTGTAGTCTGGGTGTAATTTGTGCTCCATTTTTGTTCACTTCATAGTTCATATATTTCAGAAAAGATAATTTTGTTGTTATGAATATGGAACATATACATGTGATTTCTCTGTCCAAGTTCCAGTTCTACTTTATGGTCCTCATTAGTGCCTTGAGTGTTGGCTAACCGAACTTGTAGAGATTTGTTCAGCCTGTGTTTTTTTTAATGGTTACAATTTGATTATGAGCTTTGTTCTTTCATTCTTTTTGGAATTGAAGTTTGTTTCTTTGTTTTTCATTTGGTTTTGGAATTGAGATTTCTTACTCCATGTGCCATATGATGATTTTGGCAAGTTATTCATGATTGAGCCAACAAACTTGAAAGTATTCTTGTTTATTCTGATATTATTATTTTTCTTAAGCACATGGGAAGGAAGCTGATGATGATTGGGGAACTGCACTTGGAACATGTTTGAATATGATCATTTCCAGGAAAAAAAAACATATCCTTGCTTTCTTGAATATGAATGTCAAGTTATCCACATCTAAACTTTGTTTTGTGACCTACATTTCTTGATGACACTGGATCCTATCGAGGATCCTATCGAGAACCATGTAGCAGGTAGTTGTCACTTGGCCCTCTTTCATATAAACAAGAGAGAACCCAAAAACTTAGCAAAAGGGCTAACAAATTATTCCATGACCAATAATTAACATTTGCATGTCTTGGTTTAACAAATCACTTAGTTGTCTTATTTCACATAATTGCCCCTTGCTTATCCAGCAGAATGGATTTCTGTAGCTCATGCCAGATCATATGACAGATTAAATATGATCTTCCTGCTTCCAAGTAAGTCAGCCCGCAGGCTAATTAGTCATTGATCTCCATGGAATATCGGATCCTCCCTGATCTGCTACAGGGAACACCTTGTATCAACTAATGAGAAGTTATGTATGGGAGGAAAAAATTTTAAATTTTTCTTTAGTAAACTCTTCTTGTTGGAGGTTTCATACTGCATTCAGCTTATGTGCGCCTTCTCATTGATTGCTATGGGGTAGTTTCCTGTAGCAGAACATAGATGATCCAATTCCCTTATCATGTGTGTAAACAATGGCTGATTGATGTATCCATAGATCTTGCCAGTTTTGAAACAATTAAATTACCCCCACATCTCTTATAGCGGCATCCCATGTCTGAATCTATAATGTCTTGCAGTCTTGGAGTTCAGCGAGATGAATCTATCATGCCTTTTAGGTTGCTTTGAGACTTAAATGTAAAAAGTGACCCTACCATGATCAGTAAGAAAAAAAGAGAATCATTATGCAAAGAGTGTGTTTATAAACAGAAAAAAAGAGCGGAGAGCTTTTGGGTTTACAGAAAGTTAATTTTTTACCCATTCTAAACAGAAAAAAATATTACAATTTAATTAAAAGCTGTACACACATTTTTGTATAAGCAATGCCCCAAAACTAGCTTTTTTATAATCTGGGGAGTGACAGCCATCTATGAACCTAGTTTTAAACCTAATTTTAAAGGAAAAGTAAATCAAGATCGTTGTATTAAGATCAAGGTTTTTACTTGCCCACTTGCTCACGAATGGCTTCTCACCAAAGTGTGTGAGGCAAATTGGCATGGCAACGAGCAGGTGTTCAGTATGCCCTAAGCGGTGTTTACGCACCACCAAAGTGTGTTAGGCAAATTGGCATGGCAACGAGCAGGTGTTCAGTATGCCCTAAGCGGTGTTTGCAGGTGCGTGAGTCTATGTCAAGAACATGTGGGTGCTGACATTGCTGACATCGCTGCTCATTCAGGAATGGGCGCCTGTGTTAGTGGGTGTGTGAGGTGTCTATTTTGACAGAGGGGTCATCGAGGCAATCTTGTAGGTGAAAGGCATCTACCCCTTGTTCGTCCATTCTGTTTGAAAAGTCATTAGTATCTCACATTTTGTAACTTTTGATAATTGTTTTCTATTTTCTCTTATTCTCCATTCAAATTTTATACTAATATATTTTCGTAATGAAATCTATTAGTGGCGGGTGTCTACCTTTCTTCATAAAAAAAAATCAATGTATCGAATCATTATAAACGCTAAATATATTTTCCTTTATTCAACTCTCTATATTATGTCAATGATTATTGAAATTAATTTAGAGGCTTTTGGCAAATAGACCAAAGTCACGTGTATATATATATTTTTTGGTATACATTGAGACTTTGAACCCATGACCTCGTAATTTAGCAAGTATACCAAATATAGGTATTAATTAAATGGTTACTTTCTTTCTATCAAGGAGAAGAGTCCATTTCATATAATCATTTTGATTTTGATTTTATATTTTTTAATTCTTTTCGTTAAAAATAACCGAATCCACAGCAACGGTGCAGTGGCTGCAGCCCCACTCTTTTTTTTTCTTTTGTATTTTTTAAATTATTTCTCCACTTATCCAGCTTTCATAATGCTTTATTCCCCTACCCAATCCACCTCTGCACATCGTCATCCACCACTGGACGGGATTGTCTGCATGGGCTGTACAAACAGATTCGTCAGGGTCCTATATGCACATCTATATATGGCCATGCCTTTTTAAAAAATTATTTTTTAGTTTATGGAATTATATATATGGACCCCTACCCACCCTAATCTCATCCCCATCACTCGTTCCTCATTAGCTGATTCATTTATTGTAATTATTTGTGCTGCGTGGTCCTATACCTCACGCATGCAGCCAATGTTTCTCTTCTGTATTTGATAACCTTGTTTAGTGTTTCCTTCATTTAATTTCAAGATTATGTCCTTTCTAGAGCAGTTGAAAATCAAACACAGACTCCTATATGAATAACGAGTTTAGCATGCATGTACAACTTGGATGGGCGGCTGTGGTCCTACATTTTGAAACCTAAACCTAAAACCAATGATTTTATCTTCAACAAATATAAAACATATTCTAAAAGTTTGGAAATGCTGTCGAATATATAGCACATGCAAGTCTTCCACTTTTAGCTACTTGTTTCTTTATGACTACTATATTATTATATGAATCACAAAATCCATTATGTCATATCAATATTGTAATATTTGCAAACCAAAAAACGAAAAAATTGCAATCTTCCGTGTAAGTTGTAACGATGAACTACAATTTCACATGGGCAATATATAACTTTTTTATTTATTTATTTTTGTTTCATGAGAACCAATGGGTTTGTTTTTGAACTTCATTTGAGCATTTTTAGCACCTGGGACTAAAATGAAAAGAAAATGTTAAATTAGTACATTTCACAATACAAAATGCAGATGACAGATGACACATCTTTTATTTTTATTTTTAGAATCACTTATCTTATATAATAAATTATATATCTTTATAAAACACAAAATATATATATTCTAATGAATCGAATGCTATCATTTATATAAAAAAAAAAGTGTGAAAAATTATAAGCAAGCCACGTACCTTAATACAATAGCATAGTGAGTTAATATATATACACACAATATTGTTATGGCATGATATGAACAATAATATGGGTCCCCACCTTAAAAATGATGTACCTTAAAAAAAAACAAGTCACATTTGTTGAGGGCCATAAAGTAGAAGCCCTTTCAAAATTTTCATATTTCATATATCATTGAAGAAAAACGGCATAACCACCAATCTTGGGACACAATAAACATTGGAAATAAATCTCGGCTGAGGTCATAAAATTTGGAGGGAAAGACACGTGTTTGGCTGGACTGCACTGTATTTCGCTCGTGTGGGACCCTAACTGATAGATGGTCGGTAGACGATTATTTTTCTTTTATCCACGTGTGCAATGTGCACATTGTTTATTCGTCGATTTGTGGTCGAGAAAACGAGTTCAATTGAAAACAAACTCATGTTTTCAACCAATAAATGCAATGATAACAACACTCTATTTCACTCATCCTTTCCATCACACATGCTCATCCCAAATCATGCATCTCATGTTCTTCACGGATGTAGCCTTACTTATATGCATCAATCATACGTAATGTTTCAAAGAGACTTTTTAATGTCTCCTAGTCTTTCTCTGACAAAATTTGAAGCAAAATGATAGGAAGCAAGCAAAGTTATTGTAATGTGTCCCTTAATTGATACATACACGACGACTTTTCTAGTAAAGTCTGGCAGGTCGCAGGAAAATCACATGGCACGTGTTTCATGCACGCACCTAACATAAATCTATGTTACATACATAGAAGATGAACCAAAAAACCTCTCATTACGTTTACAGTGATAACAGACATCAATCAATTATATTAATTAAATATTTTTTTATTGTCCGGTAAAACTATGGATCGGATGGGGGGATATTTTGCAAAGAAAATTAGTTCAGTTTCCCTGAAAAATCAATCTTATGTTATATACCACAAAAGGTCATTACATATATGCAATGGACAAGTCACATAGGATATGCACAAAAAAGTGGTTGTATAATCAATAGCGTATACTACTATTTTATGCATACGCAACCAATGAATGATTTTTTTTTTTCAAATTAGATTCCATGTAACAATGACATGGAGCCTAACTAGTCTACTTTTGACATAATTGAAGAGATATTATAAAATTGGAAATATGTTGGATACAATCACTTTGATGATATCATTTTTTATAGTATAGAACATGTTTCGAATTATTTAAGACATATTTGTTAAATAAAATACATAATTTTGAAAAAGTGGATACAATTGAACTAACTAATTAAATACATGTTTTTTGCATTGTCTAGGTTTGGAGAATAATTGGACTAAAAAAATGATCGAAATGATCGATATGCAACATTAGTTAAATCAATAGGAGGTTCCTCAAAGTTGTCACTACACAATATACAAGGCCAGAGGATGCATGAAGAAGACGATGGATAATTGTTTACAGATTAACAATGTGCACATAATTCATATTAATGTACAAAACGTATTTGACATGGTAAGTGACTAAAAAGAAAATTTAAAAATTAGCATGAATGTAATCGTTTTCTCAAGTGTGTTTTGGTATTCTAAAAGGAACTAAAGGAGGGGTAACAAACAAGGGCTGAAAAAAATATTTGAAATTAAGTCTCCAATTATAGTAAATATATAACTATTAATAAAATGTAAAAATGACTAATTTGAAAATATATTTTTTGAATTCTTTAAAATTAGAGGGGGTACGTGGGAAAAAAATCCATAAACAAATGAAAATTACATAGATGCAACAGTGGATGTGATGGGTGAATATTTAATAATGAGTCTAGTTTTTGAGGCCACGGTGTAGATGAGTGTCACCGCTGATGTGGATGCCAAGCTCTTTCTTTATAGCCAGCCTTCCAACATATACTCACTCCAGATTCTTCTGTTTCCTGCTTGCGTCCGTGCCAAACCGCCATTCCATCACCAGCCGTCCCTTTTTTACACGTGTCGAAATCCCAGCTGATGATCGCTTCCTCGATATTCTTTAGAAACAACAGGTCTACGTTCTCCCACGTGGCACCTGTCGTCTGTCTAGCCCCGATTCCCTCTTATTTATTTATACACAGTTTCTTTACCAACTACACATCTACACGTGTGCGTCACTATTTTGACTATAATATCGAACACGCAATGAATTTGGACTTCGGAGAATGTTATGAATTTATGTGTTTTAACTTTGTAATCCATTAGTTAAATTATATGTAAGATAAGATCTCTGCTTCTTTTTATAATTTGAGTTGGTCGATCTCAATCTTCTCGTAAATTGAATTTCTTGGCCAACCCGTCCCCAACTCCAACATGAACGGATGTGATTGAATCCTAAAATCACTTTCATCTCCACCATGAATTTAGTTGGCATGACACGGAAAAAATGGAAGGAGAATCTGCGACTAAAATCGTGTTTTGTGATGGACAAAGATGGACGCTTTAATATTTTCCACGAAAAACATAAAAAAAAAGAAGAAGAGAATTACATGTCGAAACCTCCGGTCTTCCTTTACCGAGGCAAATCTTATTGAAGATCCTGTCGTCATATTTTTAATTACCACTTATAATATGGTGCATAGGGCCTAGGGGTCTATTGCATAGCCCCGTCGTGACTCGCGAGTCAGTTGTGAATTTTGACATTTCATGTGCAAAAGATCCCCCTTCGTTTTCAAGAACTATAATCGACCCAGACCGGCTTCAACACCTAACCGTTCAAGAATGGAAATAATGTCAGTCCACAGTCCCATGAGTGATGGGTCTTTCTAGGTCACGTACCCAAGTAGGACTGGCAGCTTTTTTATTGTGCCCAATCCAAGTGCACTATGACGCAGAGCTTTAACCCACTTGGGGGGCCGGTAATGGACGTTTTCATATGCCCTAAGCCCCTAAGGTAAAGAATAATGTTTGGGATAGTCCCATTCAAAAATCCCACCGACACTTCATACATTTTTAATTTATTTAAAATAATAATAATTCTTTAATAAAATACATATTTTAATGAAAAATATAAATCATTTTATTTTAAATTTATTTTTAATAAATGTTAAAAAATCAACAAATTAAACAATAATGTGCATATATATCATTAGATGAATAAATGAATTATTAGTTCAATGCTCCTGTGAAAAATAAATGATAATAAATTCACGTGTGTGTATACATATACTTTTTTAAAAAAGGGGCCAGACTAAAAGGGGAGAAAAATACGGGGATGAGGATGACATTAGTGAGGACTGAGGAGAGGTGGGACCCTTTAATATAATGACAAATGATTTGGGCTTATTAGTCGGTACTGGGCGGCAGATTAAAATTTCTAAAAACCAAGCTCACTCGTCTCCACTATCATCATCTAAAAAAGCCCAATAAATACCCCCCACATCTCCCATTCGTTCAATTCAGGCCTCACACATTCTTCTTCTTCTTCTTATTCTTCTCTCTATACAGTCCACTGTTTAAAAATTAATTAATTAATCAGAGAGGATTGTGAAGATGGGCAAGGACCCCGAATCAGCGGAGACGGTAGGAGAGTTCAAGGCGAAGGACTACACGGACCCACCACCGGCGGCCCTCATAGACGCAGCGGAGCTCACAAAGTGGTCCTTCTACAGGGCGGTCATCGCCGAATTCGTAGCGACCCTCCTCTTCCTCTACATCACCGTCGCCACCGTCATAGGCTACAAGAGCGCGACCGACCCAAACAAAAACACCCCCGACAACGTCAACTGCGGCGGCGTCGGAATCCTCGGCATCGCCTGGGCCTTCGGCGGCATGATCTTCATCCTCGTCTACTGCACCGCCGGCATCTCCGGTAACTTCAAAATCCGATTTTTCTCCAATGGGTACCCCCAAAAAGCGATTTTGATGAGTGGGTATGGTCTTATATATCTTTTTCAGGCGGTCACATAAACCCGGCGGTGACGTTCGGGCTGTTTTTGGCGAGGAAGGTGTCGCTGATAAGGGCGTTGATGTACATGATAGCTCAGTGTCTTGGTGCGATTTGTGGGGTTGGGTTGGTGAAAGGGTTTCAGAAGGCGTTCTATGTCAGATATGGAGGTGGGGCTAATGAGCTCGCCGACGGGTATAACAAGGGCACCGGCCTCGCCGCCGAAATCATAGGCACTTTCGTTCTCGTCTACACCGTCTTCTCCGCCACCGACCCCAAACGCAGCGCCCGTGACTCACACGTCCCTGTATGTTCCGTCGTCTTTACTTTTCACTTTTTATGAATTGATGATGAAAGTGTGTGTGGTACTGGTGTAGATCCAATCGCAGTTACATTTCTTTGGCTTTACTCCTCTCTTTTTTTTTTTTTTCACTTTTTAGTATCGCATCCCCCGTGATTTTTTGGAATCCTGTATTTGTTTCACTCTTACCTTCCTCCACTTATTCACACTTATTAACACCTCATCAAACTTGGAAAATTTAAAGTGGCTGCTATTGTTTAATTGAGTGTTCTGATGATTTTGGTTGTTGGGGGTTAATATAGGTATTGGCACCTCTTCCAATTGGGTTCGCGGTGTTCATGGTGCATCTGGCGACCATCCCCATCACAGGCACTGGGATTAACCCGGCTCGAAGCTTTGGTGCTGCTGTCATCTACAACAAGGACAAAGCTTGGGATGATCAGGTGCTCTAATTGTTGCTACCTTTCACTAGCTATGAATTTAATTATCCAATTTTTTTAAAATTATTAAAACATGTATTGATTCCAATGATGATGTTCTTGGGCTATTTTTTCTTTTTTTGGCAGTGGATATTCTGGGTTGGGCCATTCATTGGGGCAGCCATCGCCGCAGCCTATCACCAGTACATTCTGAGGGCGGGGGCTATCAAGGCCCTTGGGTCCTTCCGAAGCAACCACCACGTCTGATTCTAAAGAAGAGAGAAAAATAAGAGAGGGATTGAACATATGTGGCTTTTGGGTCCCGTGTGGGATCGTGGAATTGTAGATAAGTCTGTCTTCTATGTGGTCTGGGTGGGTGTGCTTTGTATTTGCCTTCCCATCTGTTCTTCAAAGGCTGGCTCTTTTTGGGCATTGTTGACTTTGTTGTTGTTGTGCTGCTCCTTTTGTGAATCATCTCATCTGCCCTTGTTTCTTCCTAAGCTCCATGTGGTTTTTACCTAATATTAAGGTGAATGTGCTGCCTTTTCAGTCTTCCTACTTCAATAGAACAGGGAATCATTTGATGACTAATTAAGACACATACCGACTACAAATTACAAATACAAACTTCCAAATTTTCTAGTCAAAAGTGCTATGTACCCACATGTTCATGCACAATGTCATGATGGATTTTGGGGTCTAATGCGATACTTTAATGCCTCTAACTAAAACTACTACTATATATATTCTTATCATTATTGTCACCTTCGCACTTGCACCGCTGTGTGTTTTAAGAAGAAAATTTCAATCACATTTTATATCTCTACATTTGAAGGGTAGTGTGTTTCAATCACATTCTATATCCACATTCAAATTTGAAGATCTGCATTTTACTCTTCAAATTTGGAGGTTACATCCAAATCATCTTTTTCACATTTTATTTTATACACTAATTATTTAAGTTTAATGTATATTTAGATCCGTTAATCTATTTTTAATAAAAATACTATAATTGAAATTTTTTTATTGAGACCTTCAAAATGAGAGTAATATTAAATTTCTTAATTTTAAATAAATCCTCCTATGTTTGATTATTCAAGAATTTATTTTATTCATATAATTAAAAAATAAATAATTTAGAAATAATTTTAAAATTATTTAATATTAGACTCATTTTAAATGTATTAATGAGATCTTTTCAATAATTTAATTTTTATATAAATGAGTTAATAATAATAATATTTATTAATGAGTTTTTATATAATATTGTATAATCTTAAAACTGATAAGAAGAAATAAAAAGTGATGGTAGTACAACTTTAGTTCCGTCCTATCCCATTCAAGAGAAGTGATATGTTTTTTTTTTTTTGGACTAAAATCATTATTTATTATAAATTGGCAATGAATTGAAGGTACGATAAGGACAAGAGACAACAGATGCTCATCGTCTAGAGGAAGAAAAGAAAAGAAAGAAGTGGGTAGTTAAGTTAAAAGAAGCAATCTTGGATTGTGAAGTGGGGGTTCACTCTCAACCTCAAGTTTAGTATTGTCATTCTGAACGGACTAATCTACCTTATCTTCTTCTCCTTTCATGGCGCGACTTTACTCGCATTTCCATTTTTAAAATTAGGTAGTTGATATCGACGTGTTACAATTACAATTATATGGGTTTGGGTGTTTTTTTTTAATAGGTCTTGATTAATATAACAGAAAGAGATGAGGTTATGAAATGAATTATATATATACTTATTTATTTATTTACACTTATTGATGTACGGAAACCAAAAGTTGGAAACTAATATATACTTGTTTACAATAATAAGATGATTTATTTAATAAAACGATTAATAGGCAAGTAGGAAGCGTATATGAACACTTGAACCCTTTCACCGTAGGATAATGTGACTTGCCACTTTGTTGTGATCACTGTACCTCCAATTTCTTAGAGCAACTCCAATCACATTTTATATATTCAAATTTGGAGGGTATATTCAAATTTGGAGGGTGGATTAGTGGTGTAACAAATTGGCTCTTCACCTCCCCTCAAGCGAGGATTAGGGGTGTAAATCTGTCAATGTTTGGTTCACTGTTGTGTCACCAAATCGAACCAAAATATATCACATGCTATTTGAATTTAAAGTGGAGAGACAGGAAACTCTTAAATAGTGTAATCAAAAGTTACATTAGTCCAAAACTCACAACCAAAAGTAGAAGAAGATTAAACAACTTCAAGATGAGAAAAAATTGATAACTATATTTCACTATAAGATTTAAGCTTACAACAAAAGTGGGCTACTTAGACAAGCTTGCATAAGTGTACCGTGTACGTTTTAAGTTGTGTTGAGAATTTTTGTGCTATGAGTTGGGGGTTTAGCTGATGCAAATGGTGGAGAGGGGTTCTTTATATAAGTAAGGTTGGTATGGGGAATAGGATATGAGAAGTTGGTGCTCATAACATCTAGTGTAGCATACCAATGTATGGGTAAGCAGAGGTTGTAGAAAAAAAAATTTAGTGGACATGGAAGATTTCTTGAGTTTGAGGCGCGAAGAAAGATCGCTGTTCTTAAAGTGATAATTGCCCCCACTCGTAAAGAGTTTGCTATAAAGAGTTTGCCAATAGATTAACTTACTTGCACAAATATTCACCATCACATGTCTCTTACACTTTCTATTACCAACCACTTCATTTATTTCATCATTTTTTTAAATCTTGACTTGTCATATCCCTCATTTGCCTTGTTAAACTATTACATATGCCTTTTGAAACTACATTGACCACATTTTGCCCATAAACCTTTGTTAAAAAAATTGTAATATGTTTTTTAGACTTAAAACATAGTCCTACATTGGAAGTGGAAATTTTTTTTTAAGTTATATATTGACCCACTATTTTAGTAGTGTCTAGAAAAGACAAATGAAAAAGTGGTCCACACATGTTTACGCATGTAAGCGCGTGAAATCAGTTTAAATGAGTGTTTTGAGAGTTTTTTAGAGTTGCTATCTGCAGAATTCTGAGTTTGTTAACTGCCTCACTATATCCCTCTTATATAATGAAAGATAAACAAAGTTCACTTTAAAAAATTAACAGAATCGATTCACTTTTGAAACCAAAGCCCTGGTGGAACTAAATTTGTTTAGTCAAACTGAACTAATAAGGCTTATTTATAAATTAGATTTTTTGTCCTATTAATATATATATAAATTCAAACAATATAAGTATCACACATAAATATCTTTAATATTGAACATATAGAATATATATATAAAAAAAGGGCGATGAGTGAATTTTGGTAAAAAGGACGACTAGGTTGAAGAGTTTGAAGAGTCAAACAATTATTATAAAATATGGAGAAACAGTAACTAGTTATAAGAATTTGGCTCTCTGTCTGATTTGATTTAATTTAATTTTTTTAGAATGCGAAACTAAATTTAAACTGAATGAGATCGATTTATTAAGTTTTAATTCATGATCGAATCAAACCGAATGAATATTAATCTAAACTTGAAAAATTGGTTCGAATCGATTCAGGTTTGATTAAACTCACTCAAGTTGTACCCCTGGTACATACCACTAACATTGCATGTTAGAGGTTGGATCAGTCCTGCTAAGACAATGTTTGGTTGTAAGATGAGAAGCTTTTGCGTTTACATGAGATTGCTTCTGTAATTATGCAATCAAATAGTTTTACTATAACAACTTCCTGCAGATAAATTTTAGACAAATAGCTTAAAAAAATTACGATTTTTAAAAACTGAGAGGTGAGCTTCTTGCATAATCAATTTAAAAACACAAATTCATGCAAAATTAGTTAGTTTTGTAATTGTGCAACCAAACACACTCTAAGAGGCATTTGGTTTTTGCTGTTCAAAATGAGAGCGGAGAAGCGGGAATCCAAAAACTATTCTATTGTTACCCAATTTACTTCATGATCTACATATTTTTAGGATCAGACCACCTCATATGGGTTTCTAGATGGCAAAAAATTAGGAAATTGTCAATTATTCAGGGTTGTACAATAATACAGACATTTATTCTATTTTTTTTTATTTGGTTGACTTTCTTTTCAATTGAAATTAGTAGTTATAACTATATTTTCTATCTATCTCATCTAATTGTTATTATAACTAAAACACCAATAAATTAACTCAAATCCTAGATAAGTTTATTCCAATCAGTCTGCAGGTAGAATTACTGTTTTAAGATATCTAATTCTTTCCACTTTTCATATTAGAAGTGTTAGTAATAAGTTCTATCTTATTTAAAAAATAAAAGATATCTATTTTCAATCTGAATGACAATATAAATTTATCTAAACCAATCAAACATAAACTGAGATAAACTCTCTCTCAAAGGATGTGTGTGCCCGTGTTCTTGTTTGCATTCATCATAGAGTACTCTTCACGGATTCAGTTATTAATGCTGAGATTCTTGTGATCCTCCGCTGAAGCTAATAAATATATATGGGGATGCCCTTCTCTCTCAGTCGTTCCACTGAAAAACTTCCATTAATTATGTGGATCTTAAATTGGGGTGTCCAATTTCATGAGGTGTCACCGTCCTTTTTTTAAAATAGGGACAAGAGCATGACATACTTTAATACGTTATTCTCTCTCTTTTTATTTATATTATTATTCACTTGGATGCATTGATTTCAGCATTGCACGCGCTACTTTTATGCAATCGTGTGGGGGGAGGATGCCGGTGAAAGAAAGGCTTTCTCCTTTATCATTATTGGCCTTCGTTGATTAGTATATTATCTAATAATGCTGTTCCATTAATCATGGTCGATTAATTATTTAATGTGCAAAGCAGTTAAGGGAATAAGAACTAGTGTAATACTAAATAATCTACAGGTTTGTCGACCGCATCATCACGTATATCTAACAAATGCTCATGTATGCATAAGTTTTTTTAAATAGGCACAAATTAATATTTTTGTTAAATTACATGTGTAGAGTATTCATATTGTATTACACGTGTATTACTGTGTTACACGTGTAACAAGTCTTGTATCATTATATAAAGGGCTCTATCCCTCTCTTAATGAATTAGGTCATATTATTCTTTTTTCCAAAAGTCTAACATGGTATCAGAGCCCCTTTAAGACCTCAAATAAATTTTTTTTTTCGAATCTTTGTTGAGATTCGACGTTTGTTACATCGTCGTTGTTCGCCGTCAACGTCGTCCGTGCGTGCGTACGTCCGTTGTTCGCGACGTCGTCGTCATCGTCATCATCGTCCGTGCGTCCGTGCTCATCCGAGCGGCAACCCCGTCCGCGCCGCAGCAGATCCTTCCTGTTCACACGCAGCAGCCCGGCAGATCTCGCTCGAGCGTGCCCGGCAGCAGACCCGTCCGTCCGTGCGCAGCAACCCGGCAGCAGATCCCGCCCCAGCGTGCCCTGGCGGATCCCGTCCGCGCGTGAGATCTCGTCCGCTCTCGGGAATCTCGTGCGAAATCCCCGGGAACATCCAGCGTGCACGTTCGCGCGAGATCCGGCAGATCCCGTTCGCGGATTCGGTCGCCCAACCCACCTGCCCGTCCGCGTGTAGCCCGGCCCACTTCACCTGCCCAGATCCGGATCCGGAAGCAGGTGACCCGACCTGTCAGAGGCTGCCGTCCGGCAACCGTCCGTCAGACGTCCGGCCACCGTCCGTCGATCGCCGGTCGCCGTCAATTGCTGCCGGCAGGTCTCCGCCGGTCGCCGTCCGGTTGCCGCCGGTTGCCGTCGAACAGCCGCCGGTCGCCGTTCGATTGCCGCCGGCTGCCGGCCGCCGCCGTCCGCCCGCCGTCCACCTTGTTTTTTTTTGTCCCGTTTCTTTCCTGGACTGTTACGACTTCGTTCGGACTCCGAATCTAGTCATCCAGGTACTCATTTTGTTCAGTTTTTCGTCGTCTACGCATTCGTGTATATTTCGGGTTCATTTGAGATACTTTGATTATGTCTTTATCTGAAAATCCGTCTGACCCGGATCCTCCTTTGACGGTCAACACTGCTGTTACACTACCCGTCTCTACGGACTCATTTGAGCCCCTTCGTGATGCTCTTCCGAATTCAACCGATTTTCTTTTGAGCTCCGTCGAAGATTGGCCGTCCTGGCGTGCCACTGTGAAGAGCACCCTCAGTTCACGTGATTTGTTCGGCCACCTTGATGGTACTATTGCTGTGCCACCGTCTGATTCTCCAGCGTATATCTCATGGCGGAGACGTGATCAGCGTGCCTCTTCTTATATGATCAACTCTGTTGATCGTTCTCTTCGTGCTGATCTCAGTATATTCGATACGGCAGCGGAGATTTGGGCGTCTCTTCTTGAACGCTTTGTGGAGAAAAGTGGCGCCCGAGAGTATCAGTTACTTGCTGAGGTTCAGACAATTGTTCAGGGAGATCTTTCTGTCACCGATCTATACAATCGCATGCGCACCTGTTTTCGTGAACTACGAAATCTTGAGCCGGGTCCACGTGCATCTCTAGCTGAGCGAGCTGCCTTTCGTGATCGTCGTGAACTCTATCAGTTCCTTATGGCTCTTCGTCCTGAATATTCCGCGTTGGCTGGACAGTTGATTCATCGCGATCCTTTACCACGCTTAGAGGTTGTTTTAGCGGAAATTGTTGCCGAGGAGACTCGTCTTCGCACTGTAGCATCACGACAGACTACTTCCTCGACCATGTATTCTGGAGTTTTGGCTGCTACCTCTCCTGCTGTTCCTCCTGCAACCTCATCACGTCCTACAATTCTGTGTGCGCACTGCCAAAGGTCAGGACATGCCATTAATAATTGTTGGGATCTTCATCCAGAGAAACGCCCGGTTACTCGTATGCCACAGCAAGCCTCTCAAGGTCGTGGTCGTGGCCGTGGTCCAGTTCACCGTCGTCCCACTGCTGCTGTTGCTACTACCACTGCACCAGGTTTGCCTACTTCTGATCATCTTGACACCTTGATCAATCAGCGACTTGAGCAGCTCTTACAGCAGCATCCACCTCGGTCTGAGTCTACTGCTCCCTCAGCCTTCTCTTCTACTCCGGGTACTTCTGTCTCTTGGATTTTTGATTCTGGTGCATCCCATCATATGACACCTAATAGTTCTATACTTACTGCATGTTCACCTGCTCCTGCTCATTTGCCTCCGATTCATACTGCTGACGGTTCTGCTTTAGTTATCACCCAGTGTGGTTCTATCACCACCACCTCAGATCCCACTGGTCGTCTTTCCATTCCATTTGTTTTACATGCGCCGGATCTATGCATGAACCTTATTTCCATTAGTCGACTTTGTGATTCCGGTCTGACCGTTTCTTTCACTTCCTCTGGTTGTTTTGTGCAGGATCCACACTCGGGGCGGAGGATTGGCGTTGGTCGTAGAGTCGGCGGATTGTACTTCGTGGAGTATCTGCATCTCCCTGTTCCAGATCCCTCTGTCTTCTGTGGTAGCGTCACTTCTAATGCCGATTTGTGGCATAGAAGGTTAGGTCATGTCTCTGAGTCTCGCCTTAAAGGCCTTTTTGAGTCTGGTGTGTTAGGATCTACTTCTTTTTCTCCTTTGTCTGTGTGTGAGGGCTGTAAATTGGCCAAACCTGTGGCCTTACCTTTTAGTTCTAGTAATAATCAGTCCACCAGTCCTTTTGAGTTAGTGCATTCTGACATTTGGGGTCCTGCTCCCGTACATTCTCTGAGTGGTTTTTCTTATTATATTAGCTTCATTGATGATTATTCTCGCTTTACGTGGATTTATTTACTACGTAATCGCTCTGAGGTTGCTCACATTTATGATGTTTTTACCACCATGATTCACACCAATTTCAGACTCGCATTAAAACCTTTCGCTCTGATTGTGCCAAAGAATATATTTCTTCTACAATGCGCTCTCTGATTCAATCACATGGCACAATCTTTCAGCAGTCTTGTCCCTACACTCATGAACAGAATGGTGTTGCCGAACGTAAACATCATCACATTCTTGAGACCACTTGCTCTCTTCTACTGTCATCATCTGTTCCACAGCATTTCTGGGCTGAAGCTACCCTTCTCTCTATTCATCTCATAAATATCACTCCCTCTACAGTTCTCTCTGGCATGTCCCCTCATGAACGCCTCTATTCTTCACGTCCTAACTACAGTCGTCTTCGAGTTTTCGGTTGTACGTGTTATGTTCTTCTTCCTCCACATGCTCGTGACAAGCTCTCTGCTCGGTCTGTTCGATGTGTTTTCTTAGGGATAAGTTTCGAGCATAAGGGGTATTGTTGTTATGATCCCGTGGGTCATCGTTTCTGGTTCGCTCGTCATGTCTCATTTGTTGAGGATGTTCCCTATTTTTCGTCTACGTCTCGTGAATCCACTTCTCCTACGTCTCCCTCTGTTCAGTCTTGTCCTATTTTTGAGTCTCTTCCCCTTCCTGAATCACCTTCTAGTCCTTCCCTGGTTGAGCCTTCTCCGATAGAGTGTGACTCTCTGCCTTCCTCTTCCAGTTCTACTGCAGATACTTCTCCTGGTGCTTCGCCTCCTGCGCCTGACGCCCCTCTCCCGACCGTGGATCCGAGCAGTGGCGCTCGCTATCCTCAGCGCGAGCGTCGTCCGCCTGCCCGTTTCAGTTTTGATAGTGGACCCCCTGATCAGTTTGGTTTTGCCACAGTCAGCTCTTATTCTCCACAACTTCAAGCCTTTCTTGCAGCTATTCATACACATCGGGAGCCTAAATCTTATCAAGAGGCAGTTCAGCACCCTGAGTGGCGACAGGCCATGGATGAGGAGTTTCAGGCGTTTCAGGAGACTCATACGTGGGATATCGTTCCTCTTCCCACTGGTGTTGAGCCTATCAGTTGTAAATGGATTTTTAAGGTCAAACATCGACCTGATGGATCCATTGAACGACACAAGGCTCGTCTGGTTGCTCGCGGTTTCACACAGGAGTATGGGATTGATTATGAGGAGACTTTCGCCCCTGTTGCACAGATGACCACCGTTCGCACTCTTCTTGCAGTTGCTGCGACTCGTCATTGGCCGCTCTTTCAGATGGATGTGAAGAATGCCTTTCTTCATGGGGATTTATCAGAGTTGGTCTACATGCACCCACCTCCTGGTCTTCGTACTCCTCCCCAACATGTCTGTCGTCTCCGGCGTGCTATATATGGTCTTAAGCAGGCTCCTCGTGCATGGTTTGAGCGTTTTCGCAGTGTTATTCTATCAGCTGGGTTTGTTGAGAGTTCTCAGGATCACTCTTTGTTTGTGCGATCATCATCGCAAGGTCGGGTGATTCTACTTTTATATGTGGATGATATGATCATCACTGGTGACGACTCAGCTGGTATTACTCTTGTTCAGCGCCACCTCAGTAGTCAGTTTCAGATGAAGGATCTCGGTACTCTTCGCTACTTTCTAGGGCTCGAGATTGCTCAGAGTAAGCGGGGGATTCTTCTCTCTCAGCAGAAGTACACAGCAGATATTATTGATCGTGCCGCTATATCTGACACTCGCCGTGCTGACACACCACTTGAGCTTCATGTAAAGCTACGTCCTACTGATGGTGAGCTCCTTCCAGATCCTACACGATACAGACAGATCGTGGGACAGCTAGTGTATCTCTGCATTACCAGACCTGACATTGCTCATGCAGTCAGTATAGTTAGTCAGTTCGTCTCTGCTCCTCGCTCGGTTCACTATAGTGCTCTCATAAGGATCCTTAGATACTTACGTGGGACTATTACTAGATCACTCTATCTGTCATCATCTTCATCTCTGGTTCTTCGAGCTTACACTGACGCTGATTGGGCAGGAGATCCGACTACTCGTCGATCCACTACTGGTTTTTGCATATTTCTTGGAGACTCCTTATTTCCTGGCGCAGCAAGAAACAAGATGTTGTTTCTCTTTCCAGCACAGAAGCAGAGTATCGAGCTATGGCCATCACGACCAAAGAGATTGTTCATCTCAGACATCTCTTGGTCGATCTTGGAGTTGATGTTACAGGTCCTACTCCACTTTACTGTGATAATCGGAGTGCTATTCAGATTTCTAGCAATCCAGTTTTTCATGAGAGGACTAAGCATATTGAGATTGATTGTCATTTTGCTCGTCAGCACTTCCTTGCTCAGACACTGATGCTTCCGCACATTTCCTCTGCTGAGCAGATCGCAGACTTCTTTACGAAGTCTCATCCAGTTCCCAGATTCTTGTCTCTCATTCGCAAACTCACGTTGTTTGATCCACCTTGAGTTTGAGCGGGGGTGTTAAATTACATGTGTAGAGTATTCATATTGTATTACACGTGTATTACTGTGTTATACGTGTAATAAGTCTTGTATTATTATATGAAAGGCTTTATCACTCTCTTAATGAATTATATCATATTATTCTCTTTTTCAAAAGTCTAACAATTTTTAATAAGACAACGTAGTCTTAAACATACAAAGACAAAATCCTAGAGTAGATTAATATAGATTTAGAATAGATGGTGGTTCAAAATTCGTTAAAAATCCACGAAGTTGTGAACTACTTTTTTGAGTTTTTTCCACCTGCGGCTCTTTGTAGGATTTGGAATCGAACCGTCTCAATTAAACATAGAATTTTTGTATAACAATATTGTCATAAAAGTTTGATTTCATGAAATGTGTGGTTTAATTTATGCGTGTCACATATTTGAGGGAGGTTGTGGGTGTAGTAGTGTGTATATAGATATATAAAATCATACACGCGCCATCCTCTCTCTTTTTACATGCACTTGAAATAAAGCAGCTACATCATTTCGTTCCCCTCTTCCGACCATCTTTAAATGTCGCGTAAATTCAACACCAAGCAACCCCTCCCCCCTTATAAAAATAACCTTCCCACCTTCACATCCTCCACCACAGTTACTAATCTAGTCCAACCTCTCCAAAACCAAATTAAAAGTCACTTGTGTTCATCAGATATGAAACTCATGATACCCCATCTCAAGCTCTTCACCTACCACTTCATTTTAACTTCCCTTTGGTGTCTCTCAATTGTGTGTGCCCAAGACAGCAGTAGTGGAGCAACACATGGGTTGGCTTATGAGAACCCTATAGCATTGTCACCAGCAGCATTTGAATTCTTCCACCCCGATATGCCGAAGGCGAAGGGGAGTTCATGCAAGTCACAAGACTGCTCTCCCTCGCCTGGTCACTCTGCAATATTTCAATACATGGCAACAAAAGCACATGAGGCGACTCAAGTGAGTGAGACGTCCTGGTCGCTTCCACGGGCCAACCGTGGCCATTTTGGAGCCGGTGGGATAGTGGGGATAGTGTTTGGCATCGCCTTCATTGTGCTGATAGCAATGGGAGTCTACTATGTGATGATCAAGCGCCGGACTGACATCATCCGCAGGAAGAGCATAGTTGAGCCTGATGTCTAATGCTAATCTTTCTTAATCTGTGTGTGTGTCACTCTTAGCTTATTAAAGTTGTTCTGTTGGACGAATTTAGAAGTATTGGTTGTTTTTTATTTTCAGTTTTATATATTTAGGGTTTGGATCTATAGCTCAATGATCAATTGACAATAAAATTTACCATAATGAGATCATGAATTCGAACTTTAGCACTTATCTAACAAAAAATAATATTTTATTTTTTATGATAATTCAGTGATAAAATTCTTGATGACTTTAAATGAACATAGAAATTTACATTGTCACTTATTTGTTATGCACACAAATGTATCTAAACAAACCCTTCACTCTATATGGATTGGGTGTATCAGTGCCTTGTTTTTACATGAGGGTGACCAAAATTCTCAGATCTTTACATAACTCGTGTGGTCATTCTTTTCTTTATTAAATAACATTATATATTTTATTAAATATAGGCCTATTTCAACATAGGCATCGAAAATGGGCCGGGCCGGGCTAACCCATAGCAAAAAAATCAAGGCCAGGCCTTATCTACGGAGCTGGGCCTGAACGGGCCTGCCGGTTGGGCCTGGGCTTAGGGCCACGGCGGAATGTAATTGAAAGTTTGAAATGATTTAGATGGGGATTGGAACATGATCATGGTAATTGAAAGCAAGGAAATAATGATGTCAGTGGTTGTGGAAGTATGATGATCATGTCAGATTATGTTGCATGGGAGGGGGAGAGTGGGGATGGAGAGAGTGGAGGCATTGCCGGCACGTATGATGGCACTTTCTACCTTTTTTTTTTTTTTTTTCCTTTCCTTTGACCATTTAGCCATGCCTAAATGACATTCTTAAAACATTTATATTGACAATAATGACATTATGTTCCACACATATTTTTTTTGTTTTATTTCTCAACCATTAAACATATAAATCCCATCCTAATCCCCCTTTTCATGGTTATTTTCATCTTAATCCACCGAGACCCCCACTTATGGTGTAAAATTATAAAATAAAAATATAAAAAAAAGATAGAAATGAATAAAAAATTTTAGAATTAAAAACATAAAAAAATCTAAAAGATAAAACAGGGAAAAGATAAAATTAAAAAATGGAAATTAAAAAGCCAAAAAAAAAAATTCAAAAATTAAGTAAAAATAAAAATCTTTTAAATTTAATGAGACTAAATACGTTATGACGTGAGACTCACATGCATGTAAGGCTCACCATGTTATCGTCGTTAAATGATGAAGATCATTAAATAAAGATAAAAATAGAATTGTGAGATGGAGCTGACACGTCATCGTAAAAAAAAGGGTAGAGGGTTAATTGCACAAATATATATTGAAAAAAAAATTACTTTTAACATTAATTATAAAATTAAGGTTAATTTAGAAAATTTTCTATTTAAATATGTGGGGCTTAATTCCTTGTGAAAATAGCTCAAAAAGTGGGCTAGTTTGACAAGCGATTAAGATTTTAAATATAAATTGTCATACTTTTAAGAGATAAAAAATTTATCAATTTTATTCGTATTTACATTTGTCAAAATTAAAGTAAAAAGTGAAGATAAATGTTATCACAGCTTCAGATGGAACAAAATATTTTTATTTTTATTTTAAAATTCGAACAATTTTTCACAGTTTATCTTAGTTATTCTTTATATTGTATAGGAATAAACTATCATCTCACTCACTTATTTTTATAATTATTCTTTATCCCAACACCTATTCCTTTATTATTAAATAAACTAATCCAAAAGAGGTTTACTTGGGCCTTGGGGCCGTAAATGGAGCGACCCCGAACAAATCATGACGGCTAAAGCAAAACGAGTGTGCTTCTTATTGTTGGCTCCATTGACGCCTCGGCCTGCCTGCCTTTGTTGGGACGATTGGGTTTTCTGAACACGACACGTCGTCTGCACTGGACATTTGGACTTGACGCATGCTCATCGGCCTCCAGACCTCAACCAACTTCCATCCAGTCAAAAAACTTTTTCTTCTGTGATCTAACCTCGTCAGAGAGAGAGAGAGAGAGAGAGGATATGCATCTGTGGCCATCACGAAGTATCAGGGACTCCTTCAAGCAATCTTACATCAACAACAACAAGAAGAAGAAGTTCGAATGGAAGACTCGCCTTACGAACCACGATTCCGGTGACAAAGACCCGGATGGGGTTTGCCACCCCCTCGTTAAAGAGGATGTCGCCGCTTTCGAGGCGCCTTCGAAGTTCATCGGTATCCGTGCCTTCTTCAGTGAGGCCCTCTTCTTGCTCTCTTGTTGTTGCTGTTGTTTCTGTTGTGCAGGTATCAATCTCGTATTGCCCCCGCCGCTCTCTCTCTCTCTTCATAATTATTAACTTTAATTTCACTTCCCTTTTATTTTTATATGATCTGGTTGGTAATTTAGATTCAAAGAGATGAAAGAATGTGTGATTTGTATCAAAATCAGATAACAATAGGGCGTCCTCTGTAGCTACTATCTGAATATTTTTGTTGGCTCCAATTAAATCTTCCATGATCCCTTCTCCTTGATTAGAATTACACGCCAATCAGGAGATTATTTACAAGAAACAACCCCATAGATTCACCAATCACCGCCCAATATCTCTCAAGACCTCTCTCTGTTTAGTTTCTCTGCCATTCAGACTCTATGGATCATCCCAGATATAAATCTTCATAAGAGAGATAAGTTATTGCAACCACCTGTGCAGTTACGACCTCAAAGCAATTGAGGAAGATGTGGTAATACAAGTGGATTGGCATGCCCTCATGGGTGCCATATCTGATTTAGACCCAGTTTGGAAACAGGTTTGGGGTTCTTTCGGGTTTAGCAGGAAGCTGAATTTCCTAAACTCGTTTCCCAATAGAAAAAAAGTTGCAGCTTTGCAGACACCTTTTTGCAAAAGTGTCCTAAAGCTAGCTTTTTTATAATTTGTGAAGAGGATGCTTCCTGTAAACTCAATTTTAAACTTAATTTTTAGACAGTAGCTAACTTATTAACTCGTTTCCAAACGGGGCCCAAATAAAATGTAACAATTTTTCTTTGGGCGGTTAGGAGTTTGTGATTTTTGTGGTATTCGTGCTTGAGCTGAGAATGGCAGTAAAGGTGCATCTTAGAAAAAAATAGGATTGCCCGCCCTCATAGGTCTTTTTAGTTAATAAAAAGCTTTTGATGCACTTATGTCCAAGATCTTATAGGGCAAAAAGAGAGCTGACAAGAAACATAAACATAAAGTAAACAAAACAATCGACAAGGAGGAGTTCCTTGTTAAGAAGTACTGAGATGTATGTAACCCTCGTTATTCTTAGAGTTGGGAGCCATGTGATATATTGTTCTTCACTCATTATTCAGAGGTCCCACATTTCAAAATCCATGGAGGTTTCTGATGTCAGTTGTAATTATGCCTCTCCCTTGCCCAGGATCATTTGGAAAGTGACCACTAATCTATTCATGTTATATCATTTCCCGTGTACTTACTTCTCCATGGGCAGCTCCTAAACATGCTCAAAGCTCATGAAACCTCGCTTTTGCCTTCGGCTTTGTGAAAGATATTGAAAGTTTCCCCCCCACCTCAATTCATTGACTACTTCTTGAGATGAATTGAAAGTGTCGGAGGTACTCTAGGTGAGCCTTGTTTTATCGTACCAAATGGTAGAGGAATAGTTGTCTTTCTATTGCACATCTTCAATCATGTCAAGCCTCATGAATGTAACTGGTTTTGATATAATTTATTGGATTACCCATCTTGCGATTTTTGATTGCCTTGGAAGGAAACAAATTCATTTTTCTTGGTTGCTTTTCCTTCTGTTATTTTGATTTGGGCTCTTGGTTTGAATAAGGCATTTTCTGAAACTTCATAGGGTCAGCGTATCTTTATCATCAGGAATTGATTGGTGTGCGTATTAATTAAAAAACACTCTTTTTTGAATTTAAATTGCCAAATTATATGCCCTATTACAGAATAAACAGCTTAAACTTAATAGTAAAGAAAAAGATAAAACGAAAAGGATATTGATAGTAGCGGTGGTACGAATTTGGAGCAACAGGGAAAGTACCTCTTACAGCATTCACAATTCTGAACTATAATTGGTGCCCATAGGTAGTTTTGTGTGTTGATTTACCAGGCATGCCACATTGTTTTTTTAAGCCAAAGGTGGTAATATCCTAAATCTTATTAATATTGGAAGAATCCAATAAGGTAGATACCTTCTAAACATATGAGCAATGAAAAAAGAAAAATAACAACATGAACAATGGTCAATGTTGCTTTCTTTGAATTAAGTTTCTAACATCTTAACATGCATGTAAAATAATAAGGCAGCTTTGGGAAATAGGGTTGGGCAGTTTTGGAGATTCTGCTTTTGCAGGAATCATTCTCAATCCAAACTTGTTTTCAAATGTTGCCGTGGTTTAGCTTTTGAAGAAAGTGACGATATAATAAAATGGTTTTTCATGAATCCAAATAAAGTATGCTTCGCGGAAAGTTACTTTTAAAAGCTTGTTTAAATGAAAAGTTGTTTTCCAAACTCAGTTTATAAACGCCGTCTAAGTACAACTTCACATTTGGCAATATGTAAATTGCTTCTTAGAGATGTGTGGATTTGAATCTAGTGCCTCGGTGGTTGATGAACACGTTTGCAACCCGGAGGTCTTGTGTTCTAGCCTAAGATACCTAGGAAAAAAAGGGAGACCTGTATTTATTGTACACACAAGAATTTCTCTGGTTGTTTTTTAGGGTGAATTTTTTTCCTGAGATTTTTGAAAGTTGTTCTTCTATGTGCTTGACTAAAGAATCATTTCTATTTGGCGAAATTTTACTCATTTATATCATTTTGCCTTCTTAGCCTGTGATGAAACAGAGAACTGAACTTGTAGCTTGAGAAGGACGCTCTTTGATGCCGCTGAAAACATTTGTATAGTTTGATGAGCAATACATCCCATGTACAGTCTTGATGGTTGCTGCTTCAAATAGAACTCATAAGGTGGTGTCTCTCTCTCTCTCTCTCTCCCCGATGCTATGGAATATCCACTGAATACGTTGCTCTCCCGAGGCAGAGAGTTGCGTTTGTTCTCAAACACAGAGTTTAAAATGTAATTGATATCAACTGAAACTTTGAACTGAGTGTTTGCTTGGTCTTCTTCGAATGATTGTTTTTGTACAAAATCGTTTTCATTGTTATACGTATGTGAAGATCATTATATAACTGCTATGGCCAAAAAAAAATCATTCGTTGTCTATATACACCATGGTTTACTCAGTCCTCCAAGTTTAACAGGTTTTTGATGTATGTTCGTTCTTCCATTAATTCGTAGCACTGTCAAAGAATGTTCAATTCCCTGTAACGTTGCCTCATCTGAGATTGGATCAAAATATGTGAATGGACTCGAATGAAGCCAATCGCATAATATGATGCTTTTGCAAAGGTGGAAAAGTTCAACTTTCAAGAATGACCTTACCGTGAGAGAAAGTGAGCAGTGGTTGACCTGGTTACATCATATATGAAGAGGACTGATTAATGATTAGGAACGGTAAGTTGAGGGTCTCTATTTCATGATCATCGTTATCATGAGAAGTCCATCGCATAATATGGTGCTACTACAAAAGTGGGGAAATGACTGAAAAAACGATTCAGGGTATCAACTTCCATGGTGTTGCTATAGAGCTAGGGAATTCCAACTTCGAGCATGACCTTACTGTGATAGTATACATCACATGCGTGGATGACTGATTAATGAGGAAACAATTGAGGAGGCTAAAAGTATATTTTAAAAGAATAATATTATTCTCAGTTTATTTTATAGTCTATATAGTTTTGAATGCAGCTCATTCCATGTTTTTTATTTTTTTAAAATCATATATCTTATCTTATTTAATTAAATGTATATTCGTGTGGAAGATAAAAAATATATATAATTAATTGAATTGAATGATATTATTTATGAAAAATGTCAAACCAGTATATGAGTGGAGATGACTCACGGGGTATAGGAGATTAACTAATTTTTTATCCCGTGCAATAAGAGTTGAGGATATGTATCTTTGCTCTTTGGTGGGCTAAAGATATATTTAAGAATTTATTTTACGTTGTACTCTTTGCCCCTTTTGGATGTAGAATATGATTTATTCTTGGGTATATATTTATCCGAGCATAAGTGTGTATAAATAAGGATAAAGTGATTTTGTGTTTGGTTGTGTTTTGAATTATTCTCGTTGGGAATCGTAAGAATAAATGTTTTGTTGTTTGGGTAAAATGTGAATAATGTATGAATAATGATTTATAAAATGTAAAAAAATAATGATAGTTGATTTGACAGGTGATTTATAAGAGGTGATGACAGTTGATTTGACAGTGGACCCACTTATTCTTTGGATGGAATAACCTAGAATAAATTTATTCTAGAGGCTGATTGGAATCATATACCACTTTATACCAGTTTATTCTAGCACACTTTATCTGGGTTTATCCGAGCTTTTCAAACACAAATTTTTTTTATCCGGGGTTATCCAAGGTTATCCGGAGCTTATCCGGTATCCAAAGGGGGCTTTGGGATGTGGTCAGTCATGTTTTATTTTATTTTTTAAATTGTATCTCATGTATTAAATATGTATTTTTTTATAAAATATAAAATATATATTCTATTTAATTTAATGATATATTTTTAAAATTTTTTAACTAGACATATATTTCATTACATATACTAATAAGTTATATTATATGGATTGAAAAGACACATGTACTTCGTTACAACCTACAAATGAGTGGGGATTGAGATGCACTCGTTGACGAGACTAAACTTTTATACTGAGTGCACTCAAATGAGTCTCTGTAAAACAATAAAAGGTCCAAAAAAGTCCTTCCATGAAAAAAGCAAGTCATCATCCATACCTGATAGGTTGGGTAGGTGGGCAGTGCTCACTGTTCTGTTCCTGCTCCCATTCATTGCTCATTTATTGCACTAACCTCCACCCCTACCCAACCCACATGACTTTTATTAGAGCAACAGATGTAGATTGCACCCCCGTCCCCCAATGCAACGATATGTTTGACTCCACTGATTGATTATTGGCTAATTAGAAGCAGCTATCCAATTCAAGAGGATACAACAATTTTAATTCACTCTTATCATCTATTCATTCATCTCTCTCTCTCTCTCACTGAAGTGGAGCTAAAATGGTGCACCCGGTGGCCCACGCCGACGACCGGAGCCCTTTCGGGTCTCTGACCCCCTCCGAATTCTACGCCCGCCACTCCGTCTCCCACTCGACCTCCTCCTTCGTCAACTCGAGGGGCCTCCGCATCTTCACCCAGTCATGGCTCCCCCTCCCCCCAACTCAGGTCACCGGCATCCTTGCCGTCGTTCACGGCTTCACCGGCGAGTCCAACTGGTTCGTCCAGCTCACCGCCGTCCACCTCGCCGAGTCCTGCGGTTTCGCCGTCTGCGCCTTGGACCACCAGGGCCACGGATTCTCCGACGGTCTCCAGTTCCACATCCCCGACATCGGCCCCGTCGTCGACGACTGCGTCTCCTACTTCGACTCCTTCCGCGCCGCCTACCCGCCGACCCTCCCGGCGTTCATCTACTCCGAGTCCCTCGGCGGGGCCATCGCCCTCCTCATCCACCTCCGCAACAAGGACAGGTGGGACGGACTGGTGCTCAACGGCGCCATGTGCGGGATCAGCGCCAAATTCAAGCCGCCGTGGCCGCTGGAGCATCTTCTGTCTTTTGCGGCGGCTGTGATGCCCACTTGGAGGGTGGTGCCGACGAGGGGGAGCATACCCGACGTGTCGTTCAAGGTGGACTGGAAGAGGAAGCTGGCGTTGGCGAGCCCCCGGAGGACCACCGCCAGGCCCAGGGCCGCAACGGCACAGGAGCTGCTCAGGGTGTGTGGGGAGATGCAGGGGCGGTTCGAGGAAGTGGTGGCGCCGCTGCTGATCGTGCACGGCGGGGACGATGTGGTGTGCGACCCTGCCTGCGCTGAGGATCTCTATAGGCGGGCGTCCAGCGCTGACAAGACGATAAAGGTGTACCCTGGAATGTGGCATCAGATTGTCGGTGAGCCAGAGGAGAATGTTGAGCTCGTCTTCGGGGATATCATCGACTGGCTCAAGGCACGAGCACAGAAGAAGGCTGCTACTGCAATTCCTGTTGAGTCTGCCACTGGTGATGCCTAATCTCCTGTTGAAATCTGCAATAGTTGGAACCATATCATTGTAGTAGTAATAAAAAGACCATGCCTTGCATTTCATTAATGAAATATAGCTGTGTTTATAAAACCTTGATGGCGTGCAATGTCCAGGTGAAGTATAAACCATTACAATTTTCTTGTCAAATGACATGAATGAAGGGCTAAGAAGCATCACCCAGCCCTTAAAAAATGGTAGGATGTGAACAAAAAGTAGCTGAACAAAAACTGCAAGGACTCACAAATGTTAATTCTACTACAAAGGAGTGGTGGACAGATCTTCCAAAATTTCAGAGAACCCTGAATTCTGTAGGCATCACACACATTAGAAAATCTTCATGATCAATGAGCACATTCATTTTCCACTAATTGTCAGAACAATTTAACACCTCTAACAGTCAGAATTTCTACTGATCATTGCAAACTGTGAATTGGCAGTGCACATAAAGCCAGGGAAAATTTACTGCCCGACTCACCATCAGAGTAAGGTTCTTAACAGCCAGAAACTATAGGGCTATCCTAAAGAGTCTGGACAATGTCACATAATCAAAACAACGTGCATGAATAGAAATCCTCCTACCTAGAGACAAATGATAATCACTTCCTCATCTCACTCCCAACATAGAGCGAACATAGCAACGCAAACTGGAGTAGAACTGTAGAAGCAAAGAAGAAAATGATATTCAAGTGAGGCAGGGATATGAAAATGGGAGAGACCTTTGCTTTCCCATTAGGAGCGGGAAAATTAGAACGACAAGAACCTATACAGATACTGAACCAGAATTTGCCACACATAGCCATAAGTTGTCATGGTAGATGTAATTATTTTTAGGGATTTTTTAACAGAGATGTTTGTGTTACACTTTCTTTTAGAAACAGAGCAATCTAGGGGAAAAACATTGACTTCATCATCTAGCATGGGTGCTCGCATATCTAGTGAACATGTTAATTTTCCATTACCAACAACCTATACACACGCGTACATTTTTTTTCCAGAATATCTGTCCTTCTCTGGTGGAAAATTCATTCTCACTTATAAATTTCATGTTGCTGGCTTCCACCTTCTATTTATCAGAATTAGTTTAAGCAATTGTCATGATATGCCACTTTGCCAAGCATTTTGTAATTCCATGTGTACTTGATGGAAGGAAAATTAGGAAATAATATAAGCCTTTTGCCATGTTGAAATCACAGATAAGACTTAAGATAGGTATTATTGGGGACCAGTTATATGATTCTGGATTTCCAACAAAAAAATTCCCAAATGTTCTGATCCAAGAGAGTTCCATTTGATCAAGATACAGAGTGGCACCAATTGGACATTCCCACAACCTCTTGATGGCTGGTGGCAAGAATTATTAGTCATTATCAATAATCAATAACAGAATGTATTTGGAGCCAATTAGCTGAGAATGATTCAGCCAAAAGTTCGCTGCCAGAGATTGATTATGTGTGAAAACTTTACCCCAAGAGAATCCACTCCCGAGCCCTTCAGAAACCCAAAGCAAGTGTAAACACAAAGGAGGTCAGGGATTCATATCCCACCCCTGCTGCATATGTATTATTCTTTCAGTGATTCAGTCTCCGTGAACTTATGCCTTCAGTGGCTTTCTGATTATAGCTTATCTTTATAATTTTCCTGTCATGTTATATGGCATGCATCTTGCCACATAAATCAGAGAATACCATTAACTTTTCTTGCTGACATATCTATTGGGCCTCAAATAGATTTTATGTTATGGCCGTAACCAATGAGAGAGTCACTTTTCTTTTCATTCAACTTGACAAATACAAAGACTTCTCACCAAACAGCCCGCTTTATGCCTTCCCCATCAAATTACAAGGCTTAATCTTAATATATCAGTTATTATGTACACTATCTTCTGACTGATGTATCACTCCAGCCTTTAGATTTTACATCAAAGTATGTGTAAAAGCCTATAATTGTGAGTTGGTTATATCTTTGGCAAGGAACAATGCCCATTGGGGAGATGTGGATTTGACCAAAGCTCTGCCAATCACTTGGAAGCAAGCCATTCCATGAAAAATTTAAAGACAGAATTAAATTTCTCACTGAGCATACCTCTCTCTATATGTTCTAACCCACCTATTTTGCAAAAGCCAATCAAATTAGCTACGCCATATAATGATTTTGACCAGAGTTTATACTGAAGCAAGAATTGGGCATGAGACAAGTAGGAAAAAATTCTTAAATGCCAAAGGACTTAACAAAAGATATGATACCATAGGATACCTGAGCTACACTGTGTGTATGATAGCAAATAAGAAAAACATAAAGCGAGGTGATTTCTCAAAAGAAAAGAGCAGTAAAATGAAAACTTCCAGATGACATAACACATAGGCAATGCAGTCACTTAATGATTTATGAATCACACTACAAAGCATTAGAACTTGTAACCCGTATCACTTGGCCAATTGTAATGTGCCAAGGAATAGTTATCTTCCTTGCGACAAAAGTGTGTAAACCATCCAATTTGACTTGTGAGAGCAGGTATCATGCATGATGCATCGATCCAACATTTGTTGTAACTGGGAAAATGGTCTTGTTCCATACATTAGTGACAGGACAGGTTTCAAGAGATCAAATGAGACCCATATGGGCATGATAGGTGAACAACCAGATCTGCAACACAAACAGAACATGTGAATAGGAGTATTGTTATTACTTATAGAGGTGGTCCAACAAAAAAAAACGGCACAAAAGCATTTTTTCATTCAAAACCAGTAGATATATGATGGTATCATTTGAATACAGAATTTGAGTGAATTCTTCTCTCTATTCTGTTACTAAACTTTAGCTATGAAAGCTATATCTCACCACATCCTTACACACGTATGCTTGCTTACCTTTATGATGACAACTCATTTTATTTACACTGTAAGAGGTCTAATCATGTCCAGGTAACAATTAGTAGAAAGAAATCAGTTTTCAAGAAGAACTTTTTTTTTTTTTTTTATATCGGAGGGACTCCCCGTGGCTGACCTTACGGTTGAGCTGGGAAAGCTACCTCCGCCTGTTTGCTCCGGTCTCACGGAAAATTCTTTCGAATAATCGCCAACAAACAGGTGGGTAAGTCAGCGCCAAGACTCGAACCCAGGACCTATCGGTAACACCGCTAAACCCTGAACCGTTGTGCTATGGACACTAGGGACCTACTAGGTGCCTGTCGAACTTGGATGCCGAGGGTTGATTGTGGTTAGGGTGTTGAAACAAGGGTTGACAGAGATGAACAGAGCTGCATCCATAACAATAGCCTCCTGATGGTGGTGGCACACACATACCACATCATCCTTGATATCATTGTCATCTATCCATCTTAGATCACAGTTCATATTGTCAAAGCACATCATCCTCCACATCATAATCATCTATCCACCCTAGATCAGGGTTCATATTATTATTTGTACATATCGTGGTACCATGGTACTCATGTTATTTTCATATCTATTGTTGGCATGACACCCCAAACTGTCATGCTTGTTAAATAATCAATTGTCCTTTTTTAAACAATGTAACAGAGACATTATTATTACAATAATGTACACACACGCCGAGAGAGAGAGAGAGAGAGAGAGAGAGCGAGAGAGAGATTATGTAGCTCCAAAACACAATAACATATTGTGTTCCCTGGCACTATCACACGTTAAGGGTTAATTTGGTAATTCTAGCTAAAAAGAGAATTTTCCTTTCTTAAAAATACAATTTTAGTATATTTCATGGAAAGAAAAATTTTGCATAAATTGTTTAAGAACAAACATATGAATGAAAGATTTTAAACTCAATTTTATTAAGGGTCTGTTTGGAAACACAGATTGAAAAGTAGCTTTGGGTATAAAGCTATTTTTTCACATACTTTTTTGCCATGTACTCTTATAGGTTGCTTTTTATTTAATTTAGAAATAATGTTTGTTGCTAACCGGGGTGACTGCACTTGTATAGCTATGGGGTCAATTGACTCCATCCAAATTTCGACAAAAATTAAACATTACACTTATGAAAACCCAAAAAAATTAAACATTACCCCCTACATAAATTTGAAAAAAAGAAGAAGTGACTGGCTGGGTTGAACGGGTGACACATGAACACATATATGTTGTGGTGGTCTGGTGGGGTCCATCAAATTAATTGTTTTAAATAAACCTATTCATGTCAGGGTATGTATTTTTAAATTTCTTTTACCATTTTTTATGTTAATATAAATTTTTTCATCATTACATAATCGTGTATAAATAATGAAGAAAACCTCTTAATATTACACCCTCTTTCTTTCACCTGTCTGTTTGGATAATCATGTATTTGGTTTAACGCTTTAGTTGATTAGTTGTTAATTTTTAATGTTTTTATGTTTATACAATTTTTATTTTACAGATTTTACCATTTGTTCAATGGGTAAATTTTGAATGAGAAAATCTAACTATAGAACAAGATTTTCTTCTACTAAAGAAAATTGTGGTGCTAAGCAAATTCACGTCAAGGACAATTGTAAAAGTTTATAGATTTAAAATTATTGATCTTCTTTCTTTAATGATTTTTTTGGATATTTTCAGAATTTTTTTTAAATAAATATATAATAAGAGTAGATTTTTTGAAAATATTATGAAATTTATTTTTTTAAACGACCTCATCTATAAAAATTCCTGGAGCCGCTACTGGTTGCTGATAATAGAAGTTGTTATTGTATATTTGAAATCAGAGTGATATTTGGTTGCAAATCAATGTGTTCATTAAAGCTCACATATAACTTTATAAAAATACCCCTGTCCCTACCAATAACAAACACAAACTATATGAACATAATAAAAGATTGAGAGATTTTAAAATCTCCTATCATTTCACAAATACCATAATGTGAAAATATAATATATTTAATAATTCCGACAAACATTTTAGCTAGTAAAAGAAAGAAAGAAAAGCTTCATTACATTGATACTTTCAGACCAATAACAAACATAATGGTGAAATGGTTATTTGGACGATCAGTGTTAGCTTTTCAAAATGCTAGCTTCTCCAAAAAAAACACACCTGAAAACACACGGATTTTCACGCACGAATTGACTGGAATCGAAACACAGATTTCTAAATAATCAAGCCCATTTGGTAGTCTATTTTGGGCTTTTTGACCAACTCAAAATCAAAAGTAGCCCCAAATGGACTGCCAAACATGCCCTAAATGTTTTAACAGAAGGAAAATGAAAATGAATGTCAAAACTGGTCCTAGTAACATAACGCACATTTGAAACTTCTCAGATTGAAGCATCTTATGATTCCAAAGTGCAAACAAAATACCGTGATGCATAATTTCTAGTTTTCTTGTTTTGGGTCCTTATTCAGGGAAATGGACCTACATATGCTCCAATGATGTTCGAACAAGGCGACACCCATACAAACGCTCCCGAGAGCAAAACCGAGGAGGCGTTCCTGAGTACACCAAATCCGTACTAGTTAGTGATATGTGAATAAATTTCATCTAATTGTCATAACAAGAGGAATCAGTGGAAAATAAATTTTCAATCAGACACCGAACTGGAATGTACATGCATGAACCATCCAAAAAAACTGTGGTGTATTTTGAATCCTGATACATTGAAGTGGGCAGAAGATAAGAATCGTATAAGGATGATCTGGTTCTGCGAGCTTTTGCTCGGTTGATAAGGGACACCCCACCTCTTCTAGAGGTGGGAAGTTCGAGCCTTGTATCTAACAAGGAGAAAAAGTGGATAAACAATCATGTTGGGCTTGGTGTTTCGTGGACAATGGCTCATTATGACAGCTCAGTTGAGCTTGGTTTTATGGGCAGTCCAGTACGTTGTAAGGCCTCCTATAAGTCTGTTGTTGTAACTCTTCTGGAGCCTTTAATAATAAAAATAAAAATAATAAGGATTATTTAATAGGGTTCAGACTTCATAGATGCAAAGATAAAATTGAAACAAAAAAAATAAAAATGTTTTCTGTGCTTAACAATAATACCTGGACGAGAATGCTGATTGCTTTTGGGAAAAATGAGACCTTTGATCGTTATGATGGTGGGAGTTTATCAGGATCGCTTGATCTAAATCAAGCGGGACAATCGTAATCGTTAGATATAAAAATGTTAACGGCAAATGTGTGATATTGTTATCCCCATCAGCTTAGAACTTTTATAATTAAACGCAACAATCAGCAACAATTACAAAAGGTCCGAATCGACCATAGCATAAAGAGCCTAAGAAAAGAAGAAAATAAACAGACATAGAAGGCTGGACAGAAAGAAAGACTGACTATTAAATAAAGACAAGGAGCCAACAAGGGACACATTTCATCTTGTAATAGAATTATGACCAACGAAAAGCACATGCGAAGGGACACGTCATCATCAAACCTTTAAAAACAACCCTTGGAAAATGCCAAGACTTTTATCCCAATGGTAATTTAAAAAACCAACTTGTAGAGGCACTCCATGCACAGAAGACGCAAGATTGTTGATAGTCATTTAGATTATGTTTAAGATACCGTTTGAATCAACATTTAAACGGATTATGCGATTTTAATGTCTAACACAGATCCAAATAATTTTCTTAAACATCACACATGTTGCGTTTTTAACATTCATAGAATTTTTTTTTTTCATTTTAAGAAACTGCAAAAACGATGTTATTGAAAAATTGATCAAGGGTCCTTGAAACACGGTTCATGGGAAAGTTGAAGTTGAGAATTTGAAAAATTGATCAATTTTTCAAATTCTCAACTTCAACTTCCCCATGGACCGTGTTTCAAGAACCCTTGTTTTCATAATAAGTTATAGAGTGATTTTTTTATAGATATAGAACTTGTTTAATAATACATCATTAAAAAAAAAAATTTGTAGTAAAAAGTAGTTTGATGTTGAAAAAAACACAGGATTTTAAAGGCGATAATTTTATTGTATATTCATGAAACTTAATCGAAATTGAAATAGAAAATAGCTTGATAAATTAGATTTTATACATTATACTATGCCTCCTTAATTTTTCCTTTTAACCTCCGAAGCTTTGATGGAATATTTCCATAACTTCTGTAATAGAATAATTGTCATGAGAGTTCTAATCATCAGGCCTCTGCATGCAGATGAACAAATTAGCAATGACAGCACATCTAAGAGACTAAGATAGAGGTCGGGGATTTTATTTACAGCTAAGATACACTGATACACGTACGTAGTATACGATTCTATTCATTTTGTACTGTATAGATCGAGGTGGTATTGATATATATATGTATTAAAAAAAAAGGCAAGTATATCAATGGAGCAATCCATGTGAGATGGGGTCCCAGATCCCAGTCGATGAGACCTTTCGGGGAAAGACAATGAGTTTGGAATGGGAGAGGGAGGGTCTCAGAATGGCCGTACAATTTACACTATATGCATCGACGTCCCGTACGTGCGTGAGGCGCGCCATGTGATTGATTCCTTGGGGGGGATATCATATGTTGTTCAGGCATGCGTGTCATCTACTCGGTCTGCTTCGCCAACAATCTCCACGTACGTACGTGATTTCTGCCATGCGATTCTCCCTCTCTCCTTCTTTTTTTTTTTTTATTCTTCTTTTCTTTTTATATATTAAAGGGACCTCAGGCTACCTTAGCCATTGGATTATAAGTTCAGATAGATAATAATATCCTTGTTTTTCATCTCGGTTTCTTGCTGCTTTTTGCAATGCGTGCAAAACTTCCACTTTTTTCATTAAGCACTTGATTTTGTGATGTATGACATGTAGAACTTGAATTTCAAAGCATTGTAATTTGTTGTATTGAAGCACTGTTGTACTTCTAAGTCATATAGAAAAGTAAAAACAGATACGTTTATTTATTTATTTTTTACTGAATTAGATAGAAATTGAATCCCCCATGAAAACAGAACAGGCCCTCAGAATTGGAGGGTTCTGATGATGAATGATAATGGGGATTGGGGAGGGTGAACTGTTTGCATCACGTGAAGGCCAGCCTGTCTTGTGCCCGTTACGGTGGAAGTTGTTTTTCAATCATACAAAAGTCACGCGGCACACATAACATAACCCCGACCGACCGACGGTGTTTTGTTTTGTCGTCCGAGGGGTCCACAGGATCAACGTACCGGATGAGATTCAACCTGGCTTTGGCAGCACTAGTCACGTCTCTCAAGTGACGCCTGTATATATATATATGTTGGAGTGACAATATCAACCCGCGTCTCTAGTCAAGTGTTTGTCTGTCCCCAGCGGAGTCCGTCCCCATAATTACCCCTTTTTGACTGCATATTTGACCAACCTTTTTATTTCTTTCTCCGATTTTCATTTTACGAAAAGAAAAAGACAAGTATGCCCTGATTGAGCTCTTCTGCTTCTGATAAGTAGAGAGCATTCTACGCGAAATATCATCACGATTTATTCTATGTGCATTTAAAGTGTTTGATTCACTGTAGAAGAGAGGGAGACTATCTTGGCCCCGAAAGATGGTGAGCCATTGCTTCATTAATGGCAGTTGTTAGGAAAAGTTGAGACAACCTTGAAATTTTTTTCCCCACATCTTGTAAACAAGATATATAGTTGAGACAGCCTTTGGTTTCAGGAATCCCTCTCCTCAAAACATGGGTTGTGGGTTTGGTTGGTTAACTTGGTTTATTTGTCTCGCTGCATTTATGGGTTTTTCTTTTTCATTTGTTTCAATATTATTTTGATGCATCACTCTACCCGTCTCTCATTTTACTTAATATGGAGTTCAGATGCATTGTTGGTTGCTAATTCTTTGGCGGTACATTCAGTTTAATTCATTCCTCGTATTGGATTGTTTGAGTGATGTTCATTTACAATGTTGCGGTTATGGTGGTCGCAGCGTGCAGTACTTGTGGCAGCTCTGTTTCTTGGACCAAGCTTGTTAATGATGATCCCATCTGATTCGAGCAAAAGATTTTATGGTAATCTTTTCCCTTTTATGTTCTTTTCTATGTTCAATGCCTCTTTTTGTATAATAAAAATAATATAAAATAAATCGATATGCCATCTTTCTTGTCGAAATGGAACTATATAGGTTGCGGTTGATATAGTTTTCTTTTTTATTTTTAAATTTTATTTTCGTACTTTTAGGCTGTAACATTTGATTTGTTTTGCATGTGGAACCTAAAATAGCTCGAATTATCTCCCGGGAGTATATTAGCTTGTTAGATATATGAACCTTTTTAGTATGGTTGATTCTTACCAGATGAACTGATGAAGGAACATGTTATTGTAGTTTACAATGTGTTATTTATATATTCTAAGATAATTTATGTAGGAAAATAATTAATGTATGTCTCTGCAAGTGAAGGTTTGCTTTCTTTCAAGAGTACCATCACTACCCAACAACTAAAAAGTGAGGTTGAGAGAGTCCCATGCTTGAGACACTGGACTAGTCTGACATGTGCTGGTAAATTGAAGAATTCAGCAATCATTTAGTTGTATGTTTCATGTTTTTCCCCTTTCAGTTGGCATTCTTAGATGGTGAATTTTTTTCGTTCATTATCACGTAGTGGTGTGCTGAAAAACTTTCAATTGGTCTAATTCTATCTTTGGAATTTTGCAAACATTGTTATATTATTTATAAACTTATCTTTTCCAAAGACTTAGTCCCCGTTTGAATAGCGGAATTGAGTATTCTCAATAGATAACTATGCCAGTATAGATAACAAATCTACAAGAATAAGAGTTTTTTTTTATTCTAATTGGAAAACGTAAGAATAAAGGTTGAGTTGTTTGATTGATAAAAATAAAATATAAATAAAGTATAAAAAAGTTGATTTGACATGTGAGCCCTTTGATGTATAAGAGGTGTTGATAGATGATTTTTGATTTGACATGTGGACCCATGAGAATAAATAAACTGAGTATAGCTTATCCTAGGGGTTACTTAGAATTCTTATACTCTCTTATACTCGTTTAAACTGGCTTAGTAATACCAAGTTATACCATGCAAACAAACAACTATTTTCTCTATCCATTCTTATACCACCTTTATACTACCCTTATACTCGTTTATTCCGTTTATCAAACGGGGGGTTAATGTTCCAACTTTCATGAAAAATGGCAGTCTGGTTGAGCATTCCCTTATTTAGTAGCAAATTATGTATTATGTTGTATGTATGGGATCAGATAATCCCTAAGTTTGTAAATTATTGATAATGCATTTGATTTTCTAATAATACATCAGATACAATGTAGTCCTTACAAAGTATCTTCTGGCATATCCGCCTTTCTTATCCACCATTCTTTGTGTTTCCCTCCCACATTATGTTCATCTTCTTTCACATATTCTTTAACTAATAGGCCCCCATCTATATTTAATTTCAACTGTTGTTACCAAGGAATGATTGACTCTGTTTTACACTTCCAGCACTTATTATAGTAGCATGTTGATCCAAAGAAACACAACCTATTATACTTTTCTCATTATAGTTTTGTAAACCTATGGATATACCTACTCAGAACAACTTGGTGTGACAAGACCAAAAGACCAAAAACAGGTGTTAGTTGCAGGTTTGACAGAGTTTTACACTCATTACAACTCAATTAAAAAAAAAAAGAATAAAAAAACTCAATGCAAATGTGCAAATCCCAAACTGTTGGGGTAATGCACCATTACAATTTATTTAAGTTATCCAAAAGTTATAATGTGTGCATAGGGGAATCCCTTTTCAATTATAATAAAATGATCGTGTACACAAATTTGCAAAATCAAAGAGTTCTCCCAAACCAAAATCATCTAAAAATTAAAATCATCCTATAACATAAATTTAATGAATTGATAAAGTTGATATTGCTCATTTATCTCACAGGTTGCATAGAAACTAAGTGCAATGTTCACATGATGTTTTGTTCCATTTGCTGGCATGTATTTGAGCTTCAGTGTCACCTTCAATTGCAGGTCCTTTACATGAATCAGGCATTTCAAAATCAAGAAATACAAAGCTAGCAGTGAAGGAGAGCACTGATCCTGGTGTCCCAACTCTTACGCCATCCCAAGCTCCTAAGGTAGCAAATCAAGTACAAAAAGATTAGCAGTTGTGGTTGCTGGAGGCGTTGGTGCAACCTTGCTTGTCTTTGTTGCAGTTGCAATGGTCTTCTTCTGCCTAATGCGCGCTAGACGATTAACAAGAAGAACATCTGAGACAGAATCTTCAGAACAATCTCCCCATGGTAATCGCTGACTCTAATATTTTAGAGAATAATAATCTACCTAGATATAGGAGGTATTTTCAAGGGTTTTTTTTTTTCTTTGAAGAATAATGTCCCCGGGGGTGCTTACCGACTCCATTAAGCTATATTGATTTTTCTTATCTATTTCCCTTTCTTCTAGTTGAGATGTCAAGGGGGAAAGGAAGCAAATTCACAGATCCCTCATCCCATGAAGCATCAGGTGTAAGGCGGTTATCAATTAAGGAACTGGAGCATGCTACATCTCGATTCAGTCCGAATAATATTATAGGAGAAGGTAGATTTGGTTTGGTATATAAAGGGCTTCTTGAGGATGGGACTATTGTAGCTATCAAACAACGCTTACATGACCCATATCAGTCTTTCTTTCAAGAGGTGAGCAAACATGTAAGTGTGATTGCATCAATTTCTTAGTACCTCTTCTCATGTTGGAAGAGGTTTCTTATTCACTGATGTCCCGAGTTGGAGTCTTACAAGATAAAATTTAACTAGAAATTTTTTATTTCTTTATTGTATATGAGAATGCTGAGGGTCACCATTTGGTGGGAATTTGAGTGATCATTGATTCAACTCTCAATAAGTAACTGGCAGCATAAAATTACAAGATGGAATCCATGTAATAATGACATGTAAGAGTGTATCAGTGTTGAATATGGATATAAAGTGCCAGACGTGGCACTTGCCAAAAGGCCCAAAGTGCTCAATATGGCTCCAAAGTCATGCAGTTTCCAATAAACTATGTGGTTTTACTGAGCAGGGCTTAGGAAAGTGATGGTGGCTTGGCAAAATTCTTATGCTTATGATGTGAATGTGTTACATTAGTAATGCTATCAGGGGAAAATAAAACCGAACAGTCTCAAATATGGTTACTGTATATGAATTATTGTTCAGAAGTTTCTGGACTTATAGTTCTTCTTAGTGGTCATTAGTGTATATTTGAAATGAAATATTGATGGCTAAGCTTGAAATTCAAAGCAAGTTGAAAATGAAGAAATGAGAAGCACAACTAATAATAAATCATTGGAAATGTTTACTTAAGCTTGACAGTTTTTTCCTGTTCCACCGGGGTCCCAAATTATTGTGTGTGTGTAATATACTGGTCTTCTATAGTCACGTCCGAATGCAATTTTGCTTATAAGTGGACCAGACTTGTGAATGTAAAAATTTAAACCCACCTTGGGCCAACCCCTCGTTGTATACAGTAGTGTATTTTATACTTTCATTGTTTCCATATGACTTCATGGTTATTAGAAGATGCTCCATTATTCAGGATTGAAAATTACTCATATGTTTACTTATTGTGCCAAACAATACAGGTGAAAAACATGGGTCTTATTCAGCATAGGCATATAGTTAAGCTGATCGGTTTTTGTGAAGATAACCATCAGCAGTATCTTGTGCTTGAGTACATGCCTAAGGGAAATGTTGGAAGTCATCTCTATGGTTCTCTCTCTCTCTCTCTCTCTCCCCCCCCCCCCTCTCTCTCTCTCATGTGTGCGCAAATGAAATTCCTCTAACGTGTTGTCAACATTTGCAGATGCTGATGGTTTACCCAGTGGAAAGTTAGAGCTACGGCAACGGTTAAGCATTGCTCTAGGTGCAGCAAAAGGTCAAGTCCTGAATAAATTTGCCAGTCAAATCAACTTTTTATTTTTCTATAAAATATTGGAGATTTAAATTCAATGCAAATACTGTATTGGTTTGTTTTTATCAGGACTTGAATTTCTGCATGGTTTGTCAACTCCCATCTTCCACATGCACTTCAGAACAAGTAATGTTCTCTTGGATGAAAATTTCACTGCCAAGGTAGCTGATTTCGGCCATTCCAGATTGACCGCGGGTAATGGCGCTGGACCATCTTCAACTATTGATTGCTTTCTTGATCCAGAGTATGCTATTTGAACCTCTTGGATAACAGGAAAGAGCTTTACTAGTGCATTGATTATTCTATTAAATTTTATGTCAAGGTCATAGAACTCATATTTTTTAAACCACACCAGGGCAGAAACCGATGAACAAATGAACATAAAATGCAATAGAGAAAGCCATTTCTGTGTCATGTATATAAGAATCATATTGGAAAGAAGGAATAACAACTAAATGCTTAAGTCATGCTTCTTGGAGCAATCATTTGAGCTTTTACCAAGTTTAAATGTTTCGAACTCGACATATATTTTCAGATGATCTATTTAAACTCAAAGGTTACCTCACTTTTACAGGATGAGCATGAACATGAAAAATGGGGTCTCGGAAAAATGTGATGTCTATGCCTTTGGGGTCTTCTTACTAGAGCTAATAAGTGGACAAGAAGCTATCAGCAAGACCATGTCAGAATCAGGGATGAATCTAGTTGAAGAGGTATTTGATTTAGTCTTCCTCTCATTACATGCATGTTTATAAATTATGAATGCAGCATGTTTATAAACCCGTGGATGTTAACTGTGACTGCAACCATAGATAACAACTGCTTCAATGAAATCTGTATATGTAAGCACCAGTCCAGGAGACCAGACACACTGCTTCTAAATCCTCCATGTTAAATAAAATTAGAAAAACAAGAAAAAAAATATTATTGTAATATAATTTGACATTATATATATCTGTTTGTTTTTAATCTAGGCCAAGAGATGTTGCAATATCAGCAGTTTCATGGATAAAATGTTAGGGGAGAAAGCTGTGCATGTTATCCAACCCATGATGGAAATAGCATTACAGTGCATTGACACAGGTGCAAGAAGGCCAACAATGAGCTGGGTGGTCATAGAGTTGGAGCTGATTCAGGAGAGAAAAATGAGCCATCATTACTCCCCAGGATTGGGTAATGGAACTGCAGTAGTGACTCTTGGCAGCGATTTGTTCAAGTGAAAATTGTGGTGGGTGCGTGCATGTGCAGTCACCGCACGAGAGGGATTGTGTGAAGGTTATTTTTTTGTTAGATTTATATAATTGTAATTATCACTCAGGAAGACACTGACCCAAATTGAAGATGAATCGAAGCTCTCTCTCCCTTGGAATGACCAAGGGGGCATCCACTGATTTCCAGTGGAAAAGAAAATCAGGTGTGAAGAATCTGTCTGCAATTCATGAATTGCAAATCCCTTATACTGGTTCTCATTCCTCACTAAGGTCAAGTATCTTTGGTTCTTAGTTTAATACATTTTGTAGGGCTGGTTATTTTCATAAGCTTTTATGTCTCATGAATATACATGCCAATGGTTGATACTTAATAGTGAGCCCTCTTTTTTTTAAAAAAAATCGTTTAAATTGGAGAGAATGGAGTCTGGCGTATTGTGTAAAACGGAAACAAGTGTTTTGAGACATATTTCATGAGATGCATTGGATGGGCATTGGGCAATTTTCAACTTCATAGTCATACATATGCATCCCCCAAACCATCACCCCACCTACAGAGACCAGAGCCCAGCCTTAGCCCAAGAAGAATGATACATTTAGTCTTAATTGTAATTCACATTGTTTTTTATTTTTATTTTAAATCATACATTCTTCATTTGAAGTATATGTTATATAGAATGAAGTACATATTAAGATATAATAATGTATTTTTTTATTTTAAAAAATGAAAAAAAAATGTATCAATACCATACACAAGCCCGAGTGTATATTATGTTATTATAGTGTATGGGAGGTGATAGAACGGGCTGCAAAACGAGTGTTTCAATGCTCGGAATGTTGACCGTCCCACGAGAAACACGTCTTCATCCCCTTTCCAATTCTTTGGGTCTGTAATAATGGGCTTTGCCCACTATTTCATCTGAAGCCCAGTTGGCCCGTTTCTGCTTATGCATTGTAGGGAAAATGCTATGGACAGTCCTTATTAAATTATTTTAATTTTTTTTAAAATAGTATACCTCATTTGAGTTATGTACTTTTATAAAAAAAATTTTTTTAATGAATTATATTGATTTATTTATAAAAATTGTGAAGAAATTTCTAACAAAGTGTATATCTTGCTATTAACTCGCTATCAAGTGGAAATTAGAGCTGAAAAAAGATTAAATTAAAAAAGTTCATATTTATAGTTTGAAATTTTAATATAATTGAGACTGTATCATTGGTGCCTCTTGGGAGATCAACTATTTCATATACTATTTTCCATTAATAACCAATGTATGAACCATTAAATCCACGAAATTTCTTAGATGGCGAGATTGGATGTATGGTGAGTGGTGATGGTTTAGCAATGACTACAATGAATGTTATCAAGTTGCATGGTGAGGTTTGTGAGATGAGGAAACAAATAGGTAACGAGATAGCAACTCTTCATGAATAGGGTAGCAGTAGCAATAAAGGGGTCATTGAATGAGATGACCTACATTTGCATTTATTTGTAATGGAAAAAAGAAAAAGAGAAGGAAGAGCATAGCATTAAGTTGCTCGCTGTAATAAGTCATTGGTACATTGATTGAGAGCATTATTTAATTTATCCAAAAATGGATGAAAATTATTTAATTTTAGGGTTAAAGACATCTAAGTCCCTACAAACACAGAAAAACCCATATAAGTCCATACTAAAATTGAACAGACATACGAGTTCCTTAAAACTCACAAAAACCCAATTATCATCACTGAGTTAAATTTCTATCCAACCTTAACGGAATATTCCCAGAATATTCCATCACATATAATTATCTAGACATTGAAGTTCCTATAAACAATCATAAAGACAAATTAGTCCTTACAAAAGACAAAATTGTCCCTGAAAAACTTTTACATTAAATTGTGTACATATCGTTGTCCCTATAAACAATCATAAAGACAAATTAGTCCCTGTAAAAGACAAAATTGCCCTAAAAACTTTTACATTTAATTGGATAGACATTACAGTCCTTAGAAACAATCGTAAAGACAAATTGGTCTTCGTAAAAGATAAAAATGCCCCTGAAGGATTTTTACATTTAATTGTGAAGACATTACAATCTTTATAAATAATCATAAAGACAAATAATATAATCCCTTAAACACAATTAAAAGTAAAAATCCTTCATGGGCATTTTTGTCTCTTACAAGGACTAATTTGTCTTTACGATTATTTATAAAACTGTAATGTCTATCTAATTAAATGTAAAAGTCTTTCTGGGCAATTTTATCTTTTGCAGGGATTAATTTTGTCTTTATAATTGTTTATAAGGATTGCAATGTGTACACAATTTATTATAAAAGTTTTTCAGGGGTAATTTTATCTTTTGTAGGGACTAATTTATCTTTATGACTATTTATAGGGACTTCAATGTCTACATAATTATATGTGATGTAATATTTGAGAATATTCCATAAGTTTGGATGAAAATTTAACTCAGGGATTATAATTGGATTTTATTGAGTTTTCAAGGACTCGTACGTCTGTTCAAATTTTTTCATGTTTGTAGGGACTTAGATGCATTTAACTTAATTTTATCTCTAGCATGTGTAAACAGACATCTCGCTTTCAAGTACTCTGTACAGGGTAGGTTAGTGACACTTGACCAACCTTGTGAAGAGGGGATCTCAATGTTTGCTTAATTTTAATGCGAAATAACGTGTTTGAACGATTGCATAATCACACAACCCTCATAACTTCAATCACGTTTTCTATAATCCTCTAACAACAAGTTCGTAGGTTGTGTTTGTCTGCTTAATTCATCAACTGATTTCTAATATTTTGATTCCTTTTCATAATGCAGAGTGCAGACACATATACCAGAAGAACAAATAAAAAAAAGTATACACTGCAAGAAAACAACAGCATCATATGAATATGACAAGCCACTCAATCAGTGATAATAATCCCTAATCAAGAAACAAAAAACAAAAAATGACACTGGAAAGAATAGAAAAACAAACCAGCATGTTTTCTGCATCAATCATCTTTCCCTTGTATATTAAAAAAAAAAAAATTGAAGAAAGGAATTGGAGGCCTAAAAGAAGGCACCGCGGGCGTCGTAGCTGTACCGAGATCGTCGAATGTTGTCCTGTCTCTTCTTGTAGACTTTCGCCCCGATCGCCACCAGCCCTGCCCCTCCCAACACTCCCATCGCGATCCCCGCCTTCTGTCCCCTGCTCATTCCTCCTCCTCCACCGCCCGATGCGCCTTCGGTGCTCGTCTCGTCCGAGATCTTTCCCACATCCGCCGCCGATGGGACCGGGGACGGCGATCGGGGCTCGGAGGGTGCGGGTGACGGAGACGTGGATGCGGATGAGGAGGGAGACGGGGACGGGGATTTGGGGTTTAACCCATCAGAAGGAGGCGGCGCGGGAGGTGAGTGAAACGTTGGCAGATCCGGCGACGGGGAAGGAGAGGGAGGTGAAATGCTGGGGGAGGGAGAAGGGGTTTCACCTCCGTCGGCGATTGAAGGAGACGGTGCGGGGGAATCGGAGGCGGATGAGGTGGAGAGGATGATGAGAAGTAGACAAGCGAAGAAGAATGATTTCACCATGGCTGCAGAGTTCCGTCTCTCTTTCAGATCTCCAAAACCCAAAGAAAGAGAGAGAGAGAGAGAGAGGGAGAATGAGAGGAGATTTGAAAGGGGGATTTTTGGATTATAAACGGCAGGGGGAATTCCTGAATGCGTTAAAATCGGATCTTGAACTCGAAGTGGTGGCACTTTGCTTACAGAACAAGAATATCAATTAAACAGAAAACGCGCTCCACCCCCACCCAATCGGATTCAATCCGATCTCTCTTTAATAATAATAATAATATATGTATTATTCAAAATGTTATACCATTCAATAAACAACCACCAAAAAAAAAAAAAAAACTTCTGACTCTCTGAGGACTCTCCGAATGAGTTTTAATTTTACAAATGCGACCGTTATCACGAGCCTTTGCGTATCAATGCCCACCCTTAAAAAAATAAAATATATTTCTTTAAACGTGTTTGTTGTTTCCATTGGCAGCCAGGCTACATTTGATTGATTCACCGGGACGCTTTACATGTGCGCTTATTAATTGACGGTTGAAAAGCTACGGCAAAAGCAACGGAGATCAGTAAAGGTACCATTCTTTTTAGCCCTCGTTTGAAACATAGATATATTTTATTCCAGGGATAGATTTATCCAAGCATAAGTGAGTATAAATAAGGATAAAGTAATTTTGTGTTTGATTGTGTTTTAAATTATTCTCGTTGGTAAACGTAAGAATAAATGTTTTGTTGTTTGGGTAAAATGTGAATAAAGAATGGATAAGAATTTATAAAAGATTAAAAAATTATTATAGTTGATTTGACATGTGATTTATAAGAGGTGATGACAGTTGATTTGATTGTGAGCCCACATATTCTTTGGGTGGAATAACATTGAATAACTTTAATTCCAGGGGTTGATTGAAATCCATATACCACTTTATCTGGGTTTATTCTGACATACTTTATCTAGGGTTATACGAGGTAAATAAACACCCCAAAATACTTATCCAAGATTATCCTGGGGGTTAGTCCAATTCCAAACGGGGGCTTAAGTGGGGGGACCTAAAAAAATAAACGCCAATAGAGATTGCTTGACGAAGCTATGGATTAGCTACCTACCCTTCAGTCTGTTGTAGGCTACGTGAAGATCTGCCAATTATGGCGTGAACCAGGTTAGTACAATACAACACAAGTCATGATCCTGTGACACATTGGTCCATTTTAACATGACATTTCATGATAATTTACTGTAGTACAACATATGTTAAGTATATACAGTAGTATGTATATTTAGGGATCAAGTGTAATCGGGTTGATTTACAGTAATTTGTTAGTCTGGTTAATAACATATGTTAATTAATATTGCAGTTTTCCTTCCCTTTTTTTTTCGCTAGAACACTGATGAAGCATTTGAATGATGTACAGTTTTATTAAAAAATAATTGGATTTCACTATGCAGCAACGCTGTCAGAAATACATATTGATTTTATTTTTCCAATCAGGTAAAACTGAACAGGTATTCCACTAACAGGCTTTCCTACTCATAATAGCTCTGTTAAGTAATATTGCGCCCCTTTGGAAGGGGGACTATCTATTCCTCGAGGACTGATATAACTTAATAGTACTGCCTGGAACTATTACTCTTCTGACTGGGGTTCCACCCAACGCCCATTATCTTTAATAAGCTGGATTAAGGCATCTGTTGCGTTTGCCATGTCAATCCCTCGCTTTACAACCGTCTGAATAAAAGAAAAAAAAATCATTAGTTAACAGCCCTTACAACAAATGATTGGATTCTCTCACATCTCCAGCAAAAGAAATAGAAATGAATGAAAAATCCATAAGCAGACTAGCAGAGGTGTTTTTGACTATTCAAACAATTCCCATCAGTTCCAATAACCCTGACCACCTTAAAGAGAGATGGCGTATTAGTTCCACGTCCAGACATATTGATTGCCCGCTGTGTGACAACAAGATTCATCCAAACCAGTAAAGCTAAAAGATTTTTTTTAAAAAAATTATTAAAATATTCAGGGATTACAAATGTCTGGGTATTGCTTGGGAGGGAGAACCATGGGATTCAAGGACAAATGAGTAGAAAAGTGACGGAGAGAGACATCTAAGTGAACTTATTGTTTGTAGCAAAAGTGGAGTGCCAAAAAAACTCAAGCAAATGGAAGTATTACACTATCTTATTTGTCACCAAAACTACATAATATTCCACCAAAATGCTTGAGCAACTTCAAAGCAGATGGGGGTTGTAAAGAGCCTCATTGCTTGCACGCGCGCGTGCGCGCACACAAAAAAAATCTCAGTGGAGTTGTTAAATAAAGCTTTGAGAGTTATAAACTAGCAACACACTGAGTAGTTCAAGAATTACTGTGACCTCATGGTTTAATATTCACAATTCAGGAACAATGACTTACCACAACAACGAAAAAGGACCTAATATACCAGCAACATCTTTTAACCTTGTTGGAAAGTCTCTAGGACAGAGATAAGACAATATTCCACATGTAATGGGTGGCTTTTTTTACTTTTGTTCAATTGTTTTTGAGGGAACATTGCTCACAATATACTTTCAATCATGGTGCTATCCTCAAAATGGATGTAATCATGTATGATATCCCATTGCCATATTTATAAAATGAAGTTATCATCACATCAATCAACAGAAGAAAGCACATACCTTCCCAACATAGAGATCAATCTTTCCCGGCGCACCACCAACATAGCCAAAATCAGCATCAGCCATCTCTCCTGGTCCATTCACGATGCAACCCATGATAGCAATCTGCGACACAGTAAAGCCAACTATTTTTAACGTTCAAAGAAAAACTTGGGTGTTCTCAACATTTTATTTCCTTTTTCTATAGACTTTTAAGGATAGGGTCAGGAATTACCGAAACACCAGGCAAATGTGATGTTTTCTCTCTTATCTCAGCACTTATTTCCTGGAGGTCAAACAGAGTCCTACCACATGATGGGCACGAAACATACTCCTGCAAAAGGTTGTAAACATGGGATACTCAATTGATGGACAGATATTTATTAAAGATGAATAAATTTGAGCCAGAATCCAACTTACTGTTTTTGTGTTCCTCATCCTGCATCCCTGGAGCAAATTAAAAGATGTGTTCCTCAGAAAATCAAAATCTTGGTCTGGTGCTTCCAGTAAAAGACCATCACCAAGACCATCAACAAGAAGGGCACCGGCATCACTACCAGCACCAATGACCAGTTCATCCCTGAAGATGGAGAAACAGCATAAGCCAAGGAAAGAAACACATATAGCCTGCTGAAATCAAAGTACAAATGAATGATTTCTACCTATGAATCCCCTGAGGAAACTGGATATGGTGAATTACAGCAAAGTTCATATCATTCTCCGCTAGGTACTCAAACAACCTGCAATTTCAGTGTAAAAGTTTTGTCAATAGAAATTAAAGGTACGTGTGCTTGAGTATTACCACATTGTGACATAAGAAGCTGGCGATAGAAAATCTAAAATAGAGCAGTACAAAACAAACAAAAGAGGATTGTGAGGATCACTACCTCCTTGCAGCATGCACTCTGCTGATTTTGTCTTCAGTGTGGGGAACATTATGAAGCAACATTGTGGCATCCACATTCTTAAGAATGTCTAGCTCTTCAAATGGTTCATCACCACGAACCGAAACAGCCACGCGAGTTCCTGAGAGCGTAAGGAGCACAAATATGTTCTATAAAATAACAAACCATAAAAGTATTATCAAAAGACCAAAATAATAGACCTACCTTCAGGTAGGAGCTTGTAGGCACCAGTTGACAGTTCCTTAAGGTTTACTAAGGCAATGGCATTGGGTAATGGCTTTGTCAGCTGCTCTGATAATGGAGTAAGTACACCCATACTGATGTCTATCAACCTCTTAAGTGTGAGTCTCTGATAATAAAAATTGAAAAAAAATTGTCAGCTGCACATCTTTCTGTCAATTATTAGAGCTGACCACACACACAGAAATGAGAGGAAAATACACATTCATGAAAATATAAAATCCTGAAACTTCTTTTCGATTAGAATTTTTTCTTCTTAGACACAAAAACAACAAAGGGATAAGTTACTCACTGAATCAATATCATCTACTGGAGGGAGCTCCGGCAGTAGGATGGAGTCCACTGTAGCCAGATCCTGCAGCTCAAATCATAATTAGAGGAATTGAAATATATACTGAAATAGACATTTTTTGGCAGAGGGAGAGCAGCACAGACCTTAAATGGCATTCCAACGACGAGCTTTGCCGCAAGAGACTTGTATAGAAGTTCGGGCATCTGATAAGATAATTAGACTGTGTCAGCATAAAATCAATAATAACCTACTAATGGGAATTGATATTCCTGAAGCAGGTCAGCGCATAAGAATAAGACTAAATCATAAACTATAAAAGCAATAGGGCAACTCATGAAAGTAAAATATATATCTCAGTGACATATCTTGGTTCTAGCATATATTCATAACAAAAAAAAAATCACTCATATTTAATTTTTATGCATCTCACACAACTAACATCCCCTTTCCTTTTTACCTAAGGTATCCACCCAGGTTTACTTGTACATGAGAACAATGTGGTTCCCCATTATGATAATTGTTGACAAAATTCTCTCCAAAAACCATTCATAGTGAATACAATGCTTTTCTGAGCTTGATCATCTATACGATGGCAAGAGTTTCCTCACAAGTATGCGTCCTATGTTTAAAAAGGCTTAAAAGCATTTATTGCACTCTTGGAGAAGTTCAAAAACACAAGGGATGGGTGACCTTAAGAGTTATGGAAAAAAATACCTTTAACTTATCCAGAGATACTGACATGAGCACAGAGCCATCACGATGCAGGACTCCTCTATAATCCACCTCCTCCCCCTGATTAACAGACAGAGATTACCAGATCAGATTGATGACAGAGTTACCAAGAGATAAATACTAAACCATCATATGTAAATGCAGTATCACACCTCCTTCTGAACTGGTAACTGACCAGTCCTGCGTTGAAAATCAAAATAACGTCGATGTTTCTCTTCAAATGGTGCCTGTAACAAAATGCAAATATTAAAATATACTTTATAATGCAAGGCCAGAGAATAATATAATTAGGCCTCCAAAGACAATAATACTGAGACCTACCACCCCCTTTTGAACATCTGAAGCACGCATGCCAAGGTTCGCCAATCTTCTGCAAGGATCTATCTCTTCTTCCGGTGGCTCTGTGAGAGATACCCTAATTGTATCTCCCAAACCATCCTAAGAAGCAAATCAATTCTCTGATGATCACTAACATATCAGATTTTATCAATAAATAGTACCAAGTATGAAGAAAGGCAAAATTGCTGAATTTGTATATTTGCAAACATATGTGCAGCAAGGTTATTTTTTATTTTTTTCAAGGTATAACAATAATGAGGATGAACCAACTTGTATCTCTAGATTGTCCAATAAAATAAAAAAAGTTAACCAGAGTATGTTGTTACAGAAATGGAGATTAGAGTACAATGCATATGTTGAATTTCATAATGAAAATTTTCACTTTTTTTTTTATCTTTCAAGGTCTCAGTAGTTGAATGTGTGTGCATTCAACTTTTATGGGGACATGTACCTGAAGAAGGGTTCCAATGCCAATCGCTGATTTCATCCGTCCATCTTCACCTTCACCTGCTTCAGTAACACCTAAGTGCAGAGGATAATCCCAACCCTGAACATACATTTCTGCCACAAGTAGGCGGTATGCTTCAACCATGATTACTGGGTTGCTTGCTTTCATAGAAAAGACAAAATTATGGTAGTCCAACTTTCGACAAATTCTTGCAAATTCAAATGCAGATTCAACCTGTTCAATATCCATTTGAATTACGAAATAAGATAATGTAAGTAAAGCTCAAATGCCTTCAACAGTCAGAGAAAGCCAGGTCAATCACCATTCCCCTAGGAGAATCACCATAGTAACTCATGATACGATCAGACAAACTTCCATGATTTGTTCCTATGCGCATCGCTCTTCCATACTTCTTACATTTCTCAACCAATGGCGAGAAAACCTGATTTTGTAAGAAAGGGTGAGCATATAGTCAGTTAAAATAATTGTACAATTGTTTCAGGTCGAGATGGTCCAATGCTTCTCAAAAATACAAAATCGAAGGTCTAGTGAGGCCCAAGAGCCCTTTCAAAAGGCAATTTACTGAAAAGTGGCAACTACCAGATTAGAGTGAACAACTGCTTAAACAAAATTTACAAATGATTTGTTAACAGCTGTGTTTGGCCATAGCATTTTTTTGACAGGCAAGTTCTAGAAAAGAAAAAAAAAAGATTTTGAAAAAAAAAAAATGTTCTAACCTGCTCAATATGTTGAAGCTCCTTTTGATAATCTTCTTCAGTGTAATCAAGCTTCTCAAACTGCGCCCGCCTATCAGCTGCAAGCAAACTGTCAGTGACAACAGGAAACAGATGTTTTGCATGGAAATCGGCCTACTTAATTAAGCATGTAATGACCAAAGCTGGTATACCAAAATTTCCTGGATTGACACGGATCTTGTCAAAACATTCAGCCACTCTAAGAGCAACTGGTGGGGCAAAATGTATATCGGCCACGAGAGGAATATTATAACTGCACAATAGGGTAATTCAGTGAAAATCCAATAAAACGACCACAAAGGGCAGTTTACCCTGTGGTTCCAACAAACAGCACAAGAATGAATCATACTTCTTCTGCACCAACGTGTTCTTTATTTCAAAGCAGGCATCTGCTTCTTTCTTTCCCTGAACAGTTATACGGACAATATCTGCTCCTTTATCAGCTATTTTCATTACCTGCAAACATAAAGGTTTACATTCTTTAAACAAATGAATATATAAGCATGTGGAAGAATATCATCAAGGATCTATTCCTGTCTCAATCAGTAACTCAAGACCCATTCCTCAACCCCTACAAAACTACGTTGCTGAAAGTCAGTTTCTAAAAATCAGCATGTTTAAAATTTAATTTGAAAGAAGATATCCAATCAATCACTTCACACAAACAGAAATTCTTGATTCAAACTTAACTGCATCTAAAGAACCTGGGCTGGCTTATATAAACATATCTGATTCACACATGATAACATGAGGGTCTATGCAAAAGGGACAGTTTACAATTCTAACAAGTTTCTGAATGATGAAGCAGCATGTGAGAGTTCTGACAACCATGTTAAGCAGAACATGCATGTTATATGATTGGAGGGTTGCCAGCTAAACATTTTACATGGGAGACCAAATTCCAAAATGATAGTAACTCATTTAGGACGGATGGTGCTCATCCTCAAAGCCTTCATTTTAATCATATCCTCCAATGATGTTTATGTGGTAATACAGACAATCCCAATTGATTGTTGGAGATTCACTCAACATAGTTAAAGGACTGAAGGGAATCAATCGCTGGCCCTTGCAACGTAGTCAGAAGAAATCGAGTGAGTAAAGAAGTGAACAAACCTGTTCAACGGTGCCTGCAACATCCTTGGTGTCGGAAGTGGTCATCGTCTGGATTCTAATGGGATGTTCACTGCCAATAGCTACGTCCCCAACCATCACGGTGCGAGTCCTCCTCCTGACAGTCTTATATATGGATTCACAATACTTTTGCCTAGGAACTGCACATGAAAATATGTTTGATGAGAGATAAAGGGGAAAACAAAAGGAAATAAAAAAAATAATGCTTAATCATAATTCCATTTCTCACTCATCGAATCAACAAGCAATATCAGATGTGGATTACTGATTAACAATACAAAACATAATTCATACATCAACAAAAGAAACTGAATCAAAATATTCGAACGAGAGAAGAAGGAGAATTCAGTACCTAATAGGGGGCTCCCATCCGAAGCAGGCTGCAACTCGACCATCTCTGGGCCAGGATTTGAATTCCTGATAGCAGAGAGCTTTGCCTTGCGGGGACCATCACGTCTCCGTGGGTTAGGCGCACAACTGATCCTTGTGAAATCGACGCCTTTGGTGATGTTGAGACCATGATCAACGCTCTTCAGGCCTGAGAAAGAAGCCCAAACCGTTGTTGCAGCCATAATCTTAAGAATCTCAGCCTCCCACCTCTGTATATCATATAACAATAGATCAATTATAAGTTAAAAATACAGAATCAAGATATATGAGACACGATCGCAGAATTTAGTGAAGAGAAGAGAGAGAATCAAAATCCAAGGAAAAAAAGTTGAATTTTGGCTTCTAGTAACAATATACAAAAAGAAAGAAAGCGAAAACATGGATTTTGTAAAAGATGATGATATCTCTTACAAGGAAAGTGAGTTATACAGAAAACAAACAACACCGAGAAGAAGAAGTCATCACCTCGACGGCTCTGCTCCGCGGCCTGTTTGATAGGGGGGAGAGAGAGAGAAGAAACAATTGTTCCGATGAGACTGAGAGAGTGAAAAAATAAAGAGGAGAAGAAAAAGGAGCCGAGTAAGACGATTGCAACGTCCCGGAATCTCAACTTATTGGACAAACGAGATATCCATGTTTCTTTTTTTATTCATTAAAAAAATTACACACTGAAAAATAGTGGTAGTGGATTTTCAGTGAGCATCGTCTGGTACTCTCAGCTGATTCGTAAATAATGGGTCGGATTTCCGGCCAAATTCTCATCCGAATACATGCACTGACTTTCTGTTTTTTTAGCCGGAAAATGATATGTCGGGCTGTTTGTATCAATTTGCACAACCTACTAATAAAAAAAGAGGTGTACAAATTGATGGGAGGTGTTAATTAAATCATCTATTAGTTACAATTGGATTTGGATTTTATAATTAGATCCGTTTTAAGGGGGGATTCGTAATTGGATCCATCTACCTGGGGTTGGATACTTGGATTATGGATCTTTCTTATATTATGAAAATGAAAATGGTCCATATAGTACTTTTTACAGTTTTAGTGTGTTTTAAATTTTTAAAAATAACATATTATGTATTTTTATACAAAATAAAATAAATGTTTTAATGAATCGTATAATTCTATTTATAAAAAATGAAAAAAAATATTGATGTATATATTTTAGTGTACGGTGCTAATGATATACATGAGATATATATTTTTATAAAAATAAAATATGTGTTTCAATAAATTGAATGAAATCATTTATAAAAAATATGAACAATCTCTAATAAAATATATATCTTGTTAGCATATATTGTTACAGTGAGTGGAGAGTATTAACAAGATATTAAAATGACGAAATTTAATAAAACTCATTTTGTTTTTTCCGGGTGGGTACAAAATTCATATTAATTATATCGGTTGTGCACCTTCTTGGGTCCTGTGTGGGTGGTCACCTGTCAGCAGCACCAATCGTAGTCTTCAAACACATGATTCATCTGTTAATATGATAATATATCGGCACCAATAGTCTGGGCTGCTGAATCACATTGATTCAAGCACATGCGAGACTCGTGGAAACGACTTTATTCGAATAGAAAACAAATGATTCGTGAGAATTGTTGCCTCACGTATAAGTAATTAAGTCAGCACAAATTTTTCCAAATCAGTACAACCATTTTAAGAGGGCCGCCGGACCCATCTAAGAAGATGTTATTTTCAGTTATTTATTTTCATTATTATTATGGACTACCATGTCATTGGCGGCTTTTCTTTCATGCGTATCAGAAATCACAAGGGTGCAGTTACTCCCACCACCTAAATTATTAGGGACACCACCCTTCGAAGCCCCCACCTCCCATTTTATGTTTAACCAAACCTACCTCCTATTAAATACCTACCAAATGAAACGCGAACCCCACCACATATCCCATCTCTTCTCTCTCTCTCCTCTCTCTCCTCTCATGAGTCCGGGGGGTTTCATGTCGATCAGATGATCCACATCGCCAGGGACCCTCGGTGCATCGGGACCGTCCAATACGTGAGCTTCGCCGAGGGTCACGAGAGGATCTGGGTGGGCGTCGACTGGGATGGTGATGACGACGACGATCCGTCGCCGACGTCCGGTTTCGATGCCCGGATTCCCCGATCCGGGTCGCTCGTCCGCCCCCGGAGACAAGTCTGTGAATACCATCACAAATAGGTAAATGAGACTGTCTAATGTTTGGTTAACATGTAAGTCAGGTCTCTCTCTCTCTCTCTCTCTCTCTATCTATCTATCTATCTTGTGTTGTAAAATGTGACAATGGAACTCAACTTACAGAGTAAAGTTTATCTAATGCTCGGTATCCCAGATTCCACTCCAGTGATGACCAAAAAAAAAAATAGAGCAACAACCTTGATGCTGATAAAGACTAAAATAAGCCAAGACATGATACATATCAGTGTCATTTTAATATTTTGGTTAATATCTTGAATTGTTAGGATGCAAGCTGAAATCAATAATGTAAATGATGGCCATCACATTATTTTCTTGCCTCATTCTTTCCTGTCTTTTATGATGATGTTGTAGACCAGAAGGACCTGGATTTGACTGGTAATCTTCAATCTAAATGGCAAGTATGTGTTATCTTGGTATACCATTTTTGAATGCTTTGTGGGTCGAACAATTCAATTTGAGTTATTAAGGACTTGGGCAATCAAGGGCCAAAATTTCTCACAAGAAAAGCTATGTAATTTGCTACCCCTGATTTTCCGAATCTGGGTTCCCCTTCACAATCTCCTTAGGTTAAATCAAATACCTGTAGGGATTTATACAGGCTAGATAAGATTATACAGTGTCTGGAGACCTGATGTAACCATCCACATTGTATCCCTTCTTTTGATCACCAGGGGAATAAAAGTGAACAAATATTACCTTAGGTGGAATAATCTGATAAACTTATCGTGAAACTTATGCCATGCTTCTTTTTTTTTTCTTTTTTTTTTAATCTTTTTCTATCAATGCTTTAGGTGACATTGTGTTCCAATGTCATGTTTAAGTTTATGTTATCTAAGGCCAATGTTCATGCTTAAGTTCAATGTATTGGGTATGATAGTGTAATGTTTTTTTTGGTATATGAGTGTTTAGCTGGGAGATTCATGACAATTGTTTGGTATATAGTAGTGGATTGTGTAATGCTTTAGGTGAGTCATTGTGTACCAATGGAAAAAACCGATTCTACAAACATTACCAATGTTTTTTTGCACATACAATTGCTTTAAGTACCCAATTCAACAGAGGTGTGTCAACCTAATAGTGTTTTCTCGACGGTCCATTGTCAACCTAATAAGTGTTTTCAAGACGGTCCACTGTCATCTTGATAGCGTTTTCTCAATGGCACCCCCTGCCAACAAGATAGCTTGAGCTCGATGGCACCTCTATCCACCTGATAGCATTTTCTCGACGACCCTTTGTCAACCTGATGGACATTGCTCGACAACACCTTTTCAAAAGGATTAATGCTATTTTATGAAAATGAAAACCAGGTTTTGGTAATATTACATGGTGCAATTGGCAACCATGGTGGTGGGAATAACCGCAACCAAATCAAAATAGGTTACTGAACAAATCACGCATCAATCAAAAGCGACTTATGAGATGTCTGGCAGGATCTGTAGTTTAAGACCACAAGATATTTTAGTGGAGGTTTCACTAACATGACAAACTGTGGGAAAGGCCCACTGAAACCAGCCAAACTGGGCTTGCTTTCCCTCTCTGTTAGTTTTCAACCTTGCTTGTAGCAAGGATTGAACGCCTGGATGAAATAAACATATGTATACTTCTATTCATACACGATTAAATAAAATGCCGGCCCAAACATATACATTCAACCACTCCTAATTTAACTCTTGCAAACAAGACTCATTCACCTCATACAACTGCATGCAAGATGTTCAACTCGATCAGGAAATGTATCCTTTTTCCTGCTCCTGGAGAAGCCTCACAGAAGATTTGGCATCCAAATAAAGAGAATTTATTTCCTCCAGGTTAGCCTACATTGAAAAAAATTAGACAAGTTCAGTGCATGTCAATCCCTGGGTGAGCTTGATGGAGCACTAAACTATGCAGTATGAATTTGAGCAATAGAATGCGCATCTAAGACGTGAAAGAACAACTCAAGTTACCTTGCATATCTTATCTCGGCCATTTGTCCTGGCCACAATGTAGGCAGGTGACAGCAGCTGAATGGCATGTCTGAGAAAGAGAAGGTGAAGAATGTGGAACAAAGAGTAACTAACATTGGTGTTTGATGAAAACGATAACAAATGATGCACACTATTTGTCCATTTACACTAAAATCTCTACTGTCATTAATACTAAAAATGCCCATTAAAAAAAGGCGTCCTGTATGTACAGATAATGCGCTTCATATTATCACCAAAATTGTTCTTAGGAAAATTAATATGCATCTGCTTGTTCAATATGGACAATGACTGTTTGTTCTCAAATCAATATAGGAGAGTTCAAAACCACTTCTTGCAGCTGTGAGGTGCAGTGATGCATCCATAACTACTGTCATTAAAAGGGCAAAGATTTTATGAGGTTTCTAGGTATTCCCTTGTAAATATTGACTCTGATGGTTGCATTACCAAGATAAATAAATAATGTACATGCATGAGGTGAAAATTAGAACAGGTTGAGCAGATCATGAATTACAGTTCATCAAGGAATTGAACTACAAAGTGTATGCAAGATTGCATGCCAAACATATACACTACCATATTAAATTGCATAAAAATTTGAGTGATTTGAGTGATGTCAATAACAAACAAAGAGGTGCTTGTGAAATGCTTCATACACTAAAAAAAGAAAATAAATAATAATCTACCTCAGAGATGCTTGTTGGCCTATCTCTCCAAGGTACGCAAGGCTTTCTTCACCAATAGCCAACTCCTCAACTTGTGCGCGAATTGCTAATATCTTCAACCAAGTACCAAAGAAGGGGAGATGACAATTTAAAAAAAAAAATCATGCAGCATTGACTTTCAATTGATAGTAAGGTCAGCCACAGGACCTCCAATATCAAAAAAAAGAAAAAAAACTTTCAATTGATAGTTCAGCATTGACTTTCAAAGAAAAAGTAAGTTGAGGATACCGAAAAGTATAAATGAACAAACCTGTATCATTTCAGTAGGACCATACGTCTCAGTTCTTATAATCATTAAACGATCAAGCAGATCAACTGGAATACCATGCGGACTGATCATGTCAGTTCCTCTGCATAAATGCATCAACAAAAAGCATTAGCATCAATTAAAGACAACGTTTTGTACTAAAATAAATAAACTGATAGGTATGTCTGCATGAAAATATCAGCAAAGAGAGAGAACATAGAACAGATATCCTGAAGGGTATATCCATGATATAAAAACAAATAAAGTTTTTTTTTATATTATTAAAGTATATATTATAATTTATGAGAATAAATATACAAAAAAAAACTAAAGGTATATTGGTCTTTCTGTATGACAAAATGGTGTTATGAACATATTTTTTAAAAATGAGAAAACTAAACCAGAGCAGTAAATATGCAAAATTTTTAATTTTCAATGGTATAAAACTACATAGATCATTTGTAATAGTATAAAAAAATCATATGTTTTCGGAGGATATACATGCAAAAAACCCAAATTTAAAGTACATAAGATCTCTCAGTTGAACCATTATTGGAGCATTATTTGAGAAGTCTCACTGATTTGAATTCCAAATTCCTGTACATATATGCAACAGAGTAGAGCTTTCCATACCTTACATAACATACTCCTCTGTTTGTAGCAAAAATTACAATCGGTGATAAAGGACTCTCTACCGCACGATTAAGATATGAGAAGCATTCCATGTCCAGCATGTGAACCTGCAAAGGAAATGTGAGATGAAAAAAACTTCAACATATTAACCAACATTGCAAATTTAAAGAGGTTTAGGTGGGAGTACCTCATCAATAAATAGGACTCCAGGAACAAGCTCCGCTACTCCATCTTCGATGTATTTGTTAACAACCTGTCAGTTTGCAGTTTATCCACTCAAATCATTCAACCGGCGCTAAATAACATACAGGTAACTACATGCTTATTCATGTACAAATGCTATAGCCACCCACATGACAGATGACGAGCATTGCACAACCCCTCATAAATGCTTATCAACATGAAGTATTAGTCTGACCTTGTTTATCTCCTGCCTTAGTTTGTCAGTGATTTCAGTCTTCCGAGGTTTCATCATCTGCCCCATAAGAGACAATATATCTTGTCCACCTTGAGGTTGAGCATTTGCGGCATCAAGATCATGCAATGTAACATCCTGGTGGGAGGAAAGGAAATATCAGAAAACCAAAAGAATATATCATTATCCAGTATAAAAGAAATGCATCACCCACCAAATAGAAACATTTTCCCAATGTCACCTATGTAAATTGTATGTCTAAGATAGGGTTGTACAAGAAAAGAATGTGTGGATCAATATTTAAAAGGAGTTTAATCATCCAAATCAAATCAGAATGTCAGCATAACGTGTGGGTTATTCAGTCGGAGACCCCTAAAAAGTTTTTTTCCTTTATTTTTTACCTTTTGTGTGCGGACACAAGAGATGAGTCAAATTGGATAGAAAATACCTAAAATGATAATCTAAATATTCCCTGGTACGCATACAAATATGACAATTATCTAAAAACAACCAAAGAGTTGTCACCATCTAATGTAAATGACGGGTCTCACTTGTTTAATAAACCATTGAATTTTATAGAAATCCATCAAAAATAGAGTACAACGAATCCAACACAACAAATATGAAAATTCCATCAATTAATAAAATCCTATAGCAGAAAGTTGCAGTTTTATGATCCAGTGAACCAAACCAGAACAGGAAAGCATGAGGAGGTACAAGTAGTCATTCCCAAGCTCATCTTCTCCTATTAATCTTCCAAATGGAATTGGAATTACCATGGGATTAGACCTTGCATCAACACACTTTCAATGCAACATAATCCAAGGAAAACTTAAGCACAGGCATGAATCATCTGTAATAGTTTGGGTCATAATAAATCAAGCACATATAATTTATAAAAATGTACAAATGAAAACAGCTAGCACAATATGAAAATGCACCTGCACAATTTCCTTTTTCTTGTGGACCTCTCCCTTCGGAAGTGGAACATATTCTTCTGCTTCAAGATCAAACTCTGTAGCAAAAGCATCACTTCTACCAACTCTCTTTACTGCTCCACTGTTTGCTTCAATGTATATAACATCGCCAACAGCCACCTGCTCAATTCAGGATCACATGCTCATTGCTCATATAAAAAAACATAGGAATTTTATCAGGCATAGGAGTCCTTAGGAACCCTAGAAAGGTACATATAATTTCCATTAAATTTTAATGCAAAGATCAGATTTATAACATTCTTTCAAAAAAATCTCAACTTTAGTTGAAGATTAAATAATTAACTGGTAACAATTGATATACACTTTGCTAGGCAGATTTGGTGCAGCAGCGGTCATGGCCAAGGAAATCTGGTGTTCAAAGGCTCCTCTCAAGGTCAGATCTTTTTTATGGTTAATGTACCAAGAAAGAATTCTGATGAAGATGTACCGCACGAAGTGGGTTCTTAGGGCTGATTGCTCATGTGGGTTGTGTGGATTAGAAGAGGAAACAGACTTGAATCTCATCATGGAGTGCCCTTTCGCTAGGCAGATTTGGCTGATGCTCAATAGGGCCACTGGGATGTCAGCAAACTTCTCTTCTCTCCAGGGCCCATGGGAGGTGGGTAGAGCCTTGCGACGCACAAGTGATCGAAGTGTTAAATCGCAGATCACCCAATTGTTCATACCCACAGTGGTTTGGGCCTTGTGGCTTACCTTTGTATTTTTAGAAACGCTCAGGCGTATGTGAAGAACATGTGGGACATGGTCATGCACTTTATCAAAGATTGGGGGATCGCTTGCGGAGGGGCAAGTCGAGTGTGTTTTGTTGGGGGGCAAATTGTAATAGAGGAATAGTCATTAATGATCGCTACTAGGTGGCAGACCCCTCCTCCACCATTTTAGCTTGTAATTAATTTGCTTTGGGCATGTCCCCTTAAATATATTTAAGGCACATGCCTATCATTTCCCTCAAAAAAAAAAAAAAAAAAAGATATGCGCATGTCCTACTATTCACAACATCCTTCATCAGAACCTTAACCTAAGTACGCAATATTGGCTACACTAATCCTTCTCCACAGAAATTTACTGGCCAAAGTCTCCCCCCTCTGAGATCTTCAAAATCAACTTGATTCATTCTTCCTTGTCCTCCTTTAATAAGCGGCCCATCCATCAAGTAAAATGACTGAACTGACCAGCACTGTTTTTTATTTAAATCCAGAAATGCATGATAATATGTTATTTCAAACTCGATTTATATATTGTCATTTACATTGCGAATGCCAATCAACTTCCCCATTTTATTTGTGTAATGTTATTTATTTATCCACTACTCTGTGACTATCCAGCCCTGCCATCATAGAGCACAAAAAAAGGTGCTCCACTTTGATGGAGTGCCTTCATTGGAAAGAACACATATGCATCTTTATGGTCTATGAAATTGCACTCTAAAGAAGAAAATCAAATGGAAGAAGAAAAAGAATGCGAAAAGGGTAACCAGATTTCAGAAAATAAACCTTCTCCTTTATCAAGGCATCATATATAGTTGGATCCAACTTCAATTGTTTCGTTCCTTTGACGGTCTTTAGCCCAATAATCACATGGCTAATACTTTTTCCGTAGCCACCTGTTATGCTCTCAGTTTCTTCAGGAGATAGTTCAGTCACCTACATAAAAAAACAATTACATGAGATCTAAAAATAAGAGCAAATCGTGTGAACTCTATTTGTCCTTTTCAGGATTGACAGGTTGAAGACTTGCCTCTCCTTCATAGACTTCCTTACTTTCCTTGATACGCAAACCAATCGCCCTTCGGAAATTCTCCATAAGAACCTCAGTTTTCTTGACCTCTGATGAGTAGACCTCCGATCCAACCATTGGACAAAATGGAACCTGAGACTAAGTCAAATTGATGTTAATAAAACGTTTGTGGGAGAGAGCAGAAATGTTACTCTGCACAAGAAACTTCACAAAGCTACGAGGCATTAGAAACTTCCAAATCACATATGGTCACCAGGCAGCAGTTCTATGTTGAAATATGGTGACTGAAAGCACTAGGAACACTTATGCCATTTAAATGTGATAGACAGCAGTCCTGACATTCTTTTATTTTTATAAAGGTGTAGGCTTCATGTAATAAAACATAAACTTTTGAAAATAGAGGTATACACCCACTTGTGGATATGGAAAAATATCTAAACTTCACATAGAGTGGTTACTGTCAGTTTGTGACAAAACATGTTAAATTCCATGACAAGGCCTTCACAGAACTGACCCATTGCATATTACTCCAGCAAAATTCATTATCAATAGAGCCATATCAATATAACAAACGATAATCAAGTCCTGCCGCTTGCAATTGACATTCAAGCAAATTAAAAAAAAAGGTCAAATTTGATGCTCTAGAAATGAAGAAAGTAACCTTGCTTCCAAGTTCCTGAGAAACGCCAAGAGCTAAAGCAGTCTTTCCAGTACTTGGAGGACCAGCCAGTAAAACAGCCCGCCCAGCCATCTTCTTCTGCCGGATAATGTCCACGACAAGTCCGGCCGCCTCTCTGGCCCCCAACTGTCCCACAAAACCAGCCCCCATTGGAATTGCTCTTCCATTCGCCTAAACAAAACATCCATGGGGGTCCTCAAAATGCCCAAAAACACACACACACACACACACACCCCAATATCTGTCTGTCGATGTCAAAAAGGGAAAAAAACACATGAAGAAGATCATCTTAAATCACATGTCGAATAAAAAAGTCCCCTTTTAAGAAAAGATGCGCATGAAGGCGTGTGCCCGCATGGGGGCTGGGGTTCATATTTTTTAACAAAACCTTAAAACCCTATAACCCTAAAGCAAAGCCGCCTAAACCCACCAAAAAAAAAAAAAACCATCGATTCAATAGTAGAATGCAATCAACATTATAAAGTAAAGGAGAGGGGAGAGAGAAAAGAAGAGGCAAACATCGAGGCCGAGTCCCTTAATGTGTGTATGGGTTGCGATTCTCTGCTTCTTCGTCGTCGATTGCACCTCTTCTATCTTCATCTCCCTCTCTATCTCTCCCCGCTTCCCCTACTGTATCCTCCGCCGAAATTGGGCGGCTTGCGAAATTTCAACCTATGGCCAGGGGTGTTATGGTCATTAACATCTTTAAGTTGGGGGATTGTATACCCACACCATTATGTTATTAAAAACCTATCCCCACCCCCTTCGACCCTCTCCGCCGTGCACCATAGATTTCGAGAACCCACGATCTCCTCTTCTTCCCTCCTCGTCGAGAAGAAGACCAACGTCGCCTCCGCCTCCTCCCCCTCCCCCTCCCCCTCCCCCCTTCTCTGCCTCCCTCACCGCCACCGCCCTCCTCTCCTCCACCTCCGCCGCCCTCCTCCTCCTCATCTCCACCGAAAACCCCCTCCCGAGCCTTCCCATCGCCCTCCTCGGAGCGAGAATCTCGAGCATCCGCATCCGCATCCGCATCCGCATCCGCATCCGCATCCATCATTGCGGTGGACTATCGGAGGGGAGCGGGAGAGTCGACCCATAAAAAAATCGAAGATTGTGAGCGAGGGCTTGCAAATCTACAGCAGCAACGAAGACTACTACGAGGACCGGCGGTGGTGCTGTCGTCAAGGACCGGCGATGGCGGCGGGGAGGTAAATCAGTCGCGGGCGAGAAGAAGGGAGAAAAACAGAGAGTGAACGGAACGGGTGAATGGTTTGGGGTGGTTGAAAAAGGGCTGAGGTTAGTGATTTATAAAAATGAAAGGGGTGGGTCAGATAAGGGGTGATTTTCTGTGGATGTAACTGCGCCCCCTTCAAGTTTCTTTTTTGCAGGGTTACTGTTATCCCCTCATAAACCTCCACAAAAGTGGGCGGCGGGAGAGACATTCATATTACTGCAAGAGGGAGAATGACAATCTGTGCGAGAGTCTTGGAAAGATTCAATCTTTTGCGCCCGCTCAACAACTGGGCTCAATCAAAAACCTCCTTAAGAGGTGCCCTTTGAGAAACCCTGTCCCTTCCCTTTTTTTTAATTTTTTGGTAGGTTCCATTCATTCCGCGTTTTGTATTCTCAATTCGGATTCACATGTTTTCCTACATGTTTGATTTTGTCGTGTTTGTGTTTTTTTCTATGATTGTTTGTTCAAGCTTTTCCGTTACAAGGATTTTTTATGCAAAGCTCTGATGGGCATGGAATGAAGATATAATTTTTTCTTAGTTTTTCTTTTCAGGTGTCTCTGGAGTAAGTTCTGGCCAGTCTCTTCATCGGAAGAGGGGATTCGTTTGGGTCTCCTCACCAAAGCAAATGTCTACTAATTTAGAGAGATGTGATCCAGGTCTTGATATGGAGGCAGGAATCATTCTTTCTGCCTCTGAAATACATGTTGGAGACGCTATTAACGCAATCAAAGGTGGGAAGGTCATTGCCGTGCCTACTGACACCCTTTATGGCTTTGCTTGTGATGCCTGGTAAGGCTTCAAAACTCTGTTTTTCCTTGTTGAGTTTGCTCTTATGACTTGAGAAGTCTTGTTTTCTTTTACAAATATACATATAAGTTACTTCCCAAATCTTGAAATTTGATCACTGATTATTTCCTCTCTTGAAAACTAGAGAATCAGACCACTCAAACATAAACATCAAATTTTGAGATAATCTGTTGCAGAGGCATGAAACAAAATTTGTTTCATTGAAGATAGAGCTCACCCTTCCTCTATGCATGTGTTGTATATGATGCATAGGTTCAACTTTTAGGACTTATGTATGTTGTGTTATATCTAATTGTTCATTTCAGGCATAAAATCTTCTAGTATTGATCAATGATTTCCTCGCATAAAATTATTAATTGTAACAGAATTTCTTCATATTTTTATTCATAATTCTTTAATATGATGCGTTTATGGGCTATTAAAGTAACTCACACAAAATTCATTCATTCCTGTCTATTTGCAGTTCCATGGAAGCAGTTCATAGAATTTATGATATTAAAGGACGTAAACACACAAGCCCCTTGGCGATTTGTGTTGGTGATGTACCAGACATAGCACGTTTTGCCATCGTAAATCATCTACCTCATGGGTTGCTTAACAGTCTCCTTCCTGGACCAGTCACCATCGTGTTAAACAGAGGTTTTGACATGGAACCTAGAAGAAAACTTTGTTACTACATTTTATGTTTTTGCATTTGGACTAAGCATGTTGCATATTTAGGTGATTCTAGCATCCTTGAAAAGTCTCTAAACCCAGGATTGGACAGTATTGGTGTTCGAGTTCCCGATTCTGAATTCATCCGAGCAATTGCACGTGGTTCTAGAAATGCTTTGGCTCTTACAAGTGCCAACTTAAGTGGGCAGCTTAGTAGTGTCTGCATCACGGATTTTGAGAGCCTTTGGCAGCACTGTGCCCATGTTTATGATGGTGGTGTGCTGCCTTCTGGCCATGCTGGATCTACAGTTGTAGACCTCACAAAACCTGGAACATTCAAGATTCTGAGACCTGGGAGGTACCCTTCTCTCTTGATTACCTATCTGAACGTTAATGATCACACATGACGCCACCCATCTATACTGTATTATTTATCATTGTGTTTGCTTCATGTGTGAAAAGTTAAAAAACTCAGAAAATGTTAGGTTACTTTGTTGATCATGTATGTTCTACTATTTTGATGTTTACCTTCATATAATTTATCTGAGGATGTGAAGTTTTCAAATGATTGATTTTTTTAAATTTCTGAATTTTTATCACAATTCAAATATTCCATACAATTCATCTACTGGGTTTGGTTTTTTTTGGTAACTTCGAGATCTACATGCTTCATTCTCATCTTTGTAATCTCAACACATGAAAAACATTTCCACATTTCTAAAGACTGGGTTTGCAGGAAAGCTTGTGGACTAACTATTGTATATCAATACAACTAAAGCAAGAAGGTGAAACAATTGATGGTATTATTTATTTATTTATTTATAATCAAGGATCTGTTAGTAGGACATGGAATTGATATCAATGTATAAATTCAGATACTGGTGGTCGCTTATTGCAATTATTGTCAAATAGATGAAACACGGATTGATGCATCAAAACCCAACATGGAATTTAAGACAGCAACAGTAATTTTAGGATATTGGAGAGGCCTTAATCTGTGTATTGTATTTACATGTGCTACTCTGCTTTCCATTAATTGATTATTTTAAAACTTAGTGACAGTGCCATTTGTGCTCTTCCTTTGCAGTGCAAGGGAGGAAACAACATCAATACTTAAAAGATTCAAACTGGATGAGGCTCCCTGAGGAAAATATTATTTTTGTTACATGAAGATGGGCTGACACTTGTTACTATTTAGCACAGAAAATGGCACGTGAGAATTGAGCTTAGTATCACCATTATGTGCTTTGTGGGCATTGTAATTGTTTCTCTGGTATTGTAAATGAACTTCCTTGGCACTTTCACTACAGGAGAAAATCAAATTTTATTTTGTGATAATTCTTTTAATCTTTTCCGGCTATGTATGGGAGGAACAACAATAACAAAATAAAAAAAGAGGAGAAAATTAGATGATAGCAACAAGAATTCTGAGAATTGCAGGTCCATCAGCTATCAATCATCTGAACCCTGGAATTTCAGGATACAGTTGCCATTCATCTGTTGAATAATTTGCTTCAATTATGTGAATTTTAATAGCTCTGATTGTTGACAGAAACATGAACCAAAAGGACAAATATACAGATGCACAGAAACTTTCAAAGATACTAAAATTTATACAATCTAGGGAAATTGGCCCTTATAGATTCATATTGACATGCGGATAGATTAGACCTCTTGTGGCATGCCATAACCATTGTTACTGCCTTCATCATTTGAATTTGCAGCATCTGCTTGTTGATGGCTGTGATCCAACGATAGCTGAGTTCTTGGTTGGTTATCTTCTGAACTGCGACGGTTCCATAACCAAGCATACCACCTTCTCCACCTCAAAATCTCAACAATTACAGAATTTGCACTCATAACAACGCCAAAACCAGCAAATGTGGACAGGATTATGGACAAGATTGCCTGCATGTGTAGCTGCCATCCCAACAAAAAATAACTTATGAGAATCCTTGTTGAATAAGAAACAATTATCTAGAATTAATCTACTACAAATAGAAAGATTGTTTGTTCTCTACCAAGTTATAATGCAACATGCTTATATGATTACTATGTTGCTTTTTTAAAGTAAAAATAAGATCCACCACTTACCAATGAGTAGAAAAGGTGAGCGAAAAGAACAACCATGATGAACTGCACTGATGCATAGATCCAAATGCACCTTCTCTTTGCTGAATGAAAGATAATAACAACAATATATATATGAGATTAACATGTATGACATACAATTAATTTAAGGGGTTGTTCCTGAAAACAAGCCACTTTAGACAAAATTTCAGAATCAGCATATACCCAATGTAGATGCAGACATTGATGCAAGGATTCCTATTATGCATGAGAATGGCAATGACACAGCAATGGCAGCAGAGCCGCTGTCAGCAACCTGCCAAAATGGAGTCAATACAGAAGCAACTAGGATGGATTTCCATATGTTGCACAAGTTCTTTAGTCATACCAGCAGCTCTTCAAGGAAACAAAAATAGGAAATCATGCTGATAATTACAAGAATTGGAACATCCTGCCAAAGCCTGATAAGAACAAAGGACAAATTACCCACATCTCAGTGAACTTAAGTTCAAATGATTACATTGACAAAAAAATATATTCATAAATTGGGAAACAGGAATATTGAATGGTTGCATATATCTTCTGCTTTTTAATCATTGGATCACGTCATGTTATTTGTTTTTAGAGTTAATTAAAATTAAATGAATGCAAAAACAAAAAAAACAAAAACCCCACTAGTGGGAGTGCATAGGATATTTCAGTTTGTTAGTACAGTTTACATCTCAAAATGAGGCTATGAGAAGCTTTACAAACGAGGGCTACATAAGTAATAAGGGAAAAAAACAGAATCCAATCTGGATGGCATCAGGAAATAAGGTGAACTCAAAACTTGGCTAGGAAATATTCATGCAAATTGGGGCTATGTCATTAAATCTCATGATTTTTGTACTACTTGATAAATTAGAATGGACAGGAAGTAACTTGATTAATTTAAGCCTACAGAGGTTAACAATAGTGTAGTTCCAATTTGACTGAAATCATTGTCAAATGGAGGAATCTTGATGAACTTTTGATTTCGTGTTTGATCCATTATCTGCTACAAGCTCTTATGATTTCATTTCATGTCTCACATACAAAATTAATTTGGAAATTCATGTATGCTATAAATAGAAGGAAAACAATTGTAAGTAATCTTTTACTCACCTGTGTTGATGTGCATCTTGCTGAGATCCATCAACAATATGTGCATCAATGGACTGAACATTTTGGATTCTTAATAGCGTAACAGGTAGGTTCTGAACCTCTTGTTTACAGACATCACAAATTTTGTTTCCCTTGATATTAAACCATTTTACTAAACATTCTTGATGGGCCAGTGCTAGTTCACCTTTGCAGCTGCATTCCATTTTGAGAGTATCACCCCCTTCAGCGAGCTCAATCAAACAAATTCGGCAAACAGCATCTTCCTCCAGAATATCTTCACCTTCAACATTGACCTCTGAATCACAAGACTGGATAAGACATGGGTTGGTTATCGAATTTAACAGAGTAGAAACCAAGAGAATGTTTGGATCCAAACCACCACTATCAACTGTTTCAAGGAGTTGCTTGAAGTTGATAATTTTTCAATAACAGACTCAGGCCATAGATTGTCATGGTTTGATATTTCTGTTATATTTATGTCTTTTGCTTGCTTAACTTTCCTTGCAAAGTAGATGATGATTGAAAAACATGAATTAAATACTTGCAAAGAGTGTGTGAAATCCTGATAGAGTGATCTTTTGGTAAAATGAGAAGTGTTTCAATAATAAGCTTTAGATAAATTTGAAACCTAGCTTAAGACACAAGTTTATGTCACTATCAAATGTTTTAAGGTTGTCTGATATGTTTAACTTTATTACAATGTTCCAAATTAGAGTGTAGAATTTACCATTATCTGCTGTCTCTGCTGTATTTGATGTAGTGCAGCTTTCCTCTATTATTCGTGGAGTGGATGGAATCACACGTAATACCCCACCTAAGGAATCCATTCTCCTAATGCCACTAGTCTTAACATTTACAGGAACTGAAAGTGACCGAGAGATAAGCCGTCGAGCCTCTTTCTTCTGCCACGATAAAAATTACTTGCTAATGATCTAGTATATGGATAAATTCTTATGCATGTAAAAAGAAGAAATTAGGAGCCCTGAAAAATACAATTTGAATTTTCATAATCTTTCCATGAATATTTAATCCAATATGGCATGCACATAATTCTATAATGGGAGCGCGACACTATGATGAACTTCAAATTATGTGCAATTTCTTCATATTCTTTCTGACAATATGCCACATGTGATGCGATAATTAGAAGATATATACAACAAACACTATGAATTACTGCTTGTAGAAAACTTCCCATACTAATACCAATTACAATATGAAACTGTATCGTAATATTACGCTGACCATGCTTTTCTCTTGATTTTTTTCTCACTCCTGACCAAGACAGAGATAATATAGCACTGATATTCTGATCATTGTTATCCACATTTTCATGTAATATATTTGTTAAACTGCAATATCTAACTATTTCATATTATACTTGAAATCATCTGTAAAAAATAGTGGCCCCAAGATTTGGTGAACTTGTTGTTGAAAGTGTGAAATGAACTAAACAAAACAGTAATACACATATACAGCACGAACCATTCTATGTGAAAAAGAATTCAGAGAAGGTCAAAATGCATACTCACAGTTGAAGCAGTTTGGTCAATTATGTTAGTTCCATGCACTGAGTCTTCATTTATATTTGCAACTGGCGTAACTGGTAGGGATGATGTCCTTTTGTCTCTAGGGGTAAAGATCCTTGTAAAGGATGATGATCTGAGGACTGAAATCCTCTCGCGTGGTCCTACAGTTAGAGTTTGATGAACTTGAATGGCATCACTCTCAATATCTGAAGTAGTTGACTGAGGCTTGAAGCTTAACCATGGCAAAATATTTTTTATGGATGTCTTTCCTTTATATGGAGATGGATCAGGAGACATCTTTATTCTTGCTGAAGAAGGACTAGTCCCAGGAGGCATGTTTGGCCTTATGGAAGCAGGGCTAGGTGTATGTGGCATGTCTAGTACTCTGACAACACTTGAAGATGAGTCCTGTATGGTTCTCGATGGTATCTCCACAGAAAGATTCGACCGCCTCCAAAGACGAACTGAATGCATTTCTTCAGTGATTCCAATTGAATCATCATTCTCCTGAAAAATTTACACACAACATTTTTTTAACCTGATAACATTGGAGAAAAATCAGGTGATGTAATTAATAGCTAAAAGAATAAATGTAGAGAGATCGGTGAGCAATGGTTTGCTAGATATTCTAGAAAGGGAACAAGGGAAATGCTTGGTCTGTGCAAATTAGTTGAAACAAAATAGTATTTGGAGTCCAAGTAATTTTAACTAAGACATAAGAAATCATTTAACTCTGAACATCTTAAAGGTCATCTAATTATGCATGCAATTGACATCATAAATGAACTATTTACAAGTTGACTCCTCCAGATTTTAGAGCCATGTCTTATACAGCATCTCTGAGAGGAGCTGTGTAAGAGGAACTGAAAGAGACTGAAAGTCCTCTTGAGACAAATTACTAACTAGCAAGAAACTCTACTCAACAAAAGCATGGGAAATATAGTTAGTATCCACATTAGTACAAGCATTCAAATACTGAAACCCAGAGAATCTTCATAGAGAATACAAATAATGTATAGTATCACACACACATGAGATAATATAACTATCTGCATTTACGAAGCCTATGAAATTGCAGATTTAAATTAAGTAGTAATTGGTATCATAGAAGCCCATACATTGGAGAACAAATAAGTCAGAAAACAATGGATACCGTTTGATTGGAGGCCTCAATAATTATATGGCATGCACTGTCTTTGTGTTCCTCCGACATTGGTTTTTCAGCTCCTATCCCTGCCATTCCAGAAGGCAAACTTCACTGGATGCCCTGGTGTGGTGAATCCATTTAACAGAGAGATCCATCAATTATTACAATTTGATAAAGATTTTGTTTAGTTAAAAGAGCCAGCTTAATCATTGCATGAAAAAAAATTCACAGATTTATATAGGAAACAAGTCAACGACAGCAATCAATGCATAAGACCCAACTCAAAGGCATGCCATATCAAGGAAAATTGAACATCATAGATAGAAAAAATGAAAATAAAACCCAACATACCAGTGCATATCATACCATAATTTGTAGAACCCACAACAATGACAATTGTCATAGAACACGGAAAGATTTATTATCAAACATTCAATATAAGCAAATTCCTTTTTCAAAAAATATAAGCAAATTCATTCCATGAAATGTGAATTGCAAGCCTTCCAATAATAATAATAATAATAAAAGAAGAAGAGAGAACACTGAAAATGCAAACCAAAACCAGGAAAAGAAGATGATGAATCAGCAGAAGCAGCAATCTTCAATGACCCACACAACAACTAAGATTACATAAACATGGAAATATAAACCAAAACAGATCTCAAAAAACGAAGGATAGAAAGGTATTTCATTCATCCGAAAAAAGGTAACTTCAATCTCACATACAGCAAGCTCAAGTCTCCAAAATACCCACAAAAAAGGCTTGAAATATTTGAGAACCAACCGAGATAGAGATGGAAAGCGAACAACTCAACAAGGGAAGAAAAGATTAGAGAAGTTGAGCCTCCCCCCCATGTACGAACTAAAAAGAAAACAAGAAAATGAAGAATAGAGAGAGTTTTAAAGAAGACAATAAAGATCTTGGCAGGAGAGGTGACAGAAAGACTATAAGTCTCCACCCACCTCTCTGTCTTCTCTTTTTATGGCCTAATCCAATCCCACCAGAGAAAGAGAAGTAGAAGTAGAAGTCGAAGATGATGAAAAGATGGTGAGAAGGAAGGACCGTGTTAAAATAAAAACTACTTTAATGAATACGAAGAATGAGGGGTATTTACGTAATTGCAATTCACAAAGACAACCACTTGACTAACAAAGACGACCGTTTCCATGCAGAGCATTGTCCGGATGCGTAACTGCTAGCCCTACGATATGACTGATACGTGGATCAGGTGATTGACTGATGCCTAATGGACGGCTGCTATGGTCGGTCTTACAACAACGACAAAAACTCACTCATGCTGTTCATCAACACTCAATGCGTTTTTTCTTCGGAGTTTCTGTTTTTACTTACTTTATGAGAAAACCACTGCAACGTCCGTTCTACAAATGCTCCAGGTTAGTGTGACTGTTGTCTCCTCTAGGGGAGACTCATTTATACGTGTCAACGGTAACTTGACTTTTTTTTTTTTTAACAAGGTGTTGTTCTTAGTGTGAATGGTGTCTCCTCTAGGGGAGTCTCATTTATATGTGTCAACGGTAACTGACTTTTTTTTAACAAGAAGTTCTTTTTTTCGTTTTTGAGAAAATGTAGACCATTTATAATTGATAGAAAATTACATAGGTCTGAATTAGAGATATAGAAAAAGGTAAGAAAGTATCTGGGTGCACAGGGAATGCAACCCAGACCCTCTTTACAAGATGTTGATCCTGTGATAAAAAAACTTTCCCAACTTATTAATTTAACACATTTTAAACAAAAAAAATTTCATCGTATGACCTTTTTCAAAGAATGAATCGTCATGGTTTTATTAGTTTAATCAAATTTTTTTATTATATTTTTTGTGTCTAATTATTATATTTCTTGATTTAAGATATAACTCAACATGCATGAACTTGTTGTGAACCTGGGTGATAATGCTACACCAACGGGACTTATTCTAGTTGGAGATACATGCTGGATTTTATTTCGTAATTTTATTTCATGTCCCTCCAAGAGACTTCAAATAAAATTTGAACAAAGCATAAATATATAAAGACTGCAAGTGGAGCTGTAATGTGAAAGATGTGCATGAAACATTAAGACATGACCCCCAATCATTCACATGTAACGCAGGTGCCTCTAACTAGTATGAGAACCCAATGCATACAAAAATCTGACTATTTATACAATTCTTTAACCCCCCGTTTGGATAGCGGAATTGAATTATTCTGGATAGATAACTATGTCAGTATAGATAACAAATCTACAAGAATAATAGATTTTCTATTTCGTTGTATTTTTTTTATTCTCATTGGAAAACGTAAGAATAAAGGTTGAGTTGTTTGTTTGATAAAGAATAAAATATAAATAAAGTGTAAAAAAATTGATTTGACATGTGGGCCCATTGATGTATAAGAGGTGTTGATAGGTGATTTGATGTGATGAGGTGTAAAAAGTTGATTTGACATGTGAACCCATGGGAATAGATAAGGTGAGTATAGCTTATCCTAGGGGTTGCTTGGAATTGTTATACTCTCTTATACTCGTTTAAACTGGCTTAGTAATACCAAGTTATACCCTTCAAACAAACAACTATTTTTCTTATTCATTCTTATACCATTCTTATACTGCCTTATTCCGTTACACAAACGGGGCGTAAATGTTGGCCCACAAACTGGAGGACAGAATAATCGGTCCAGTGATGGATAGGACATCCATCATCATAAATATGAGCAAGGACCTCTATGCTTTACTACATGTATGCAGTAAGCACCCAACCCCACTGGCCAACTCATATTGTTGGATGGAGATTGATTTTAAATATTCCTGAAGTGAAAGTGGGTCTTTCTTTTTAATGATAGAAGATGGAGCACGAGGCAGTTGACCTCTTGGGGTAAGAGACCCATACATCTCCACTGAATAAAATACTTAATCAACACAAAAAGGGTCAGCAACTGTGCAACACAGCAGGGGGAGGGACGCGTCAAATGGTGGCAGGGGCAGTGGTCCCAGCGATGACCTGGGTCATATGACGGACCCGGAATGGGGTGATTTTCCGGGGGCACACAACGTACGTGAAAACGCATGGGAGGATATCGGCAGCTTACTCCACGAATGGGGCAGATGTCTCGCGGGTGCGAGCCACGTCAGTGGCGTGGGAGACCAGCTAATACTGGGGTCTTAAGACCAACACGCCTCATCACCCCTGTGAAGGCAGATACCTCTTCTGCCTCCCCCCCCCCCCCCTATCTACTCTTTGTTGCTCACTTTGTAGACTTTTCCTCTATGTACTTTGTGTTACTCTTTGTTTCGGACTTGTACTGCGACACCTCAATGAATGAAACTGCAGTAGAAAGTCTACCTTTATCCAAAAAAAAAAAAAAAAAAAACACAAAAAGGGTCAGGAAATAAAGGATGTCAATGGGGTGTTATGAGCTCACCACATTTCACTGGGTCTAATCTACTAATGTTGATGAAGCAATGCTGAGGTATGCCCATATTAATAATAATAACAATTTCATCCGTTGTTTTTTTTAATGCCAAGATACAGCTCTAAAAAGTGTAGTCATACCCTTAGGAAAATAAAATAAAGATAAAATCTAAGACAAATATTGGTCGTACCAAAGTTTATCTTGACCTAATCAAGAAGCCACTTTTTTAAAAAGGAGAAGACTTCAACTTAGAACCGTAACAAAAGTTGTTGCACATATATATATATATACTACTAATAGGCAGGCAGAAGCTTGTGGTTGTGGGATATGGGGAACCTATGGCCATGGAAGGACCAAAAATGACCTGTAGTGGAGCAACTGACTGACTGATTAGGACGTGTGTGTGTGTGAGATTTTATAAGACCACTAAAATTGGTGAAGATTGGACCCCACTTCTACAGCCAATATTTACCTTCCATGGTCCAGGCTTTTTTCTTGCTTTATTGCATTTTCATCAGATACCGGATAAGATTAGATGAGGAGGGCGATCAAGTTCCAAATTGTGCGTGTCTTGCTCTGAACCAAGTGGATATACATTTTTTTTGGACTTTTTTCGCTTGACATCTTTAATAACCAATTTAATGCGCATCATTCTGCAGAGATTATTGAGACAATCTTATCATTAAATGGCGGAAAGCCATCACTGACATGCGCAGCGCATTAAGGAAACCAATTTTCATAATCTTTTCGTCTAATATAAATTATTCAAATACAAACAGTTGGGGTATGCAGATGTGATGCTGGCCTCCATACTCAAATATAGGAGAAATAACTTTATTGTCATCAGTGAGCTGGCCTGTGTTTAAGAATGTTATTCAATCAGCTGCGTTTCCCATTGGTTTGGAATTGCCTAGTTTAAGAATAAGTACACACAAAATAAAAATAAAAAATATAAGAAAAATAAACATCTAAACAAAAGCAAGCAAGAGAGAAAGATTCTTCCTCTTATAGATGTGTAATAGTAGCTTGACTCAAACCTCAATTTTGGGGCCTTCAAAAGGAGCAGACAGTGCTGATCCATCGTTCACCACTTCTCTGTAGGGTGTTAAACTATCAATATATTAAAAAAAACTTGTAAATCATTGGATCACACAAGGATGCGGTTCCCTTTCTCAAATCAAAATTTCTATTATTACTGATACGACCTTTGAAAGAGAAAATCATTTCCATACTGCAAGCAATTGATAGGAGAACTGAAATTTAAAAATTAATTACCGTGCATCTACCTTTCAAGAAACATAACCATTTCACAGTGTGAGGCACGTGGGAACATATCAACAACGGCCATGGCTCGGACAGGTTGGAAGGTCTCTGAGTTGGGTATAGACTTCATCCTGTGCCTCGCCTGACCAGAGGATCTCATGGTCCTCCACCATCTGTTGTTTTTATTTTTGTCTGCTTTATTATGAGAAAAAGAAGCAAAATCATGAATACAAAAAGTCACAAGAGTTGTTAACTTTAAATAGAAAGTCATACAAAATATACCTCATGCATATACAATAAAGGTTAGAGGCTTAAAGCCCAATATTGAAAATAACAGATGGGTCACTAATTTTATAATGCATCACTTCTCAAAACCTGAAGCCTGAACAAAGAAGGATAACTCGAAAAAAAAAAAAAAAAACTCAAATAGAAGGCTAGATCATGTATATACTCTTTTTTATTTCATTTTGTTAGGTAAGCATTGGGCCTTGAATCCAAGACCTTGTCATTGCAAATTTTGTTGTCAACCATTGAACTATGGGTCAAGTGCTGTAATATTTATGGTATGTTGTTTTAGGATTTTAGCATGTCAGTTAAGGACATAACATAAAGTTTAGAATCTGAAAACTCCAAAGAGACTAACCAATGGCACTATAATATTTGGTACTGCCAAATCCAAGGCCTCATAATTACTCAAACTGTCACACATGCTCGGTATTGCTCTTTGGACAAGAAACATAAGAACCAAACCAGTCAAATTACTTACAATAGGATGAAGGCCAACACGTGGAGGATCCACAATGGCATCAATGTTTTTGAACTTCCCTGCAAATGCAGCAGTGGTCATGATGACATTTGGAGACCCATTCCTCTTCAAACTACTCCTGTTTTTAATTTTTGAGGCATCTAAGATGGTATTATGCAGACCTGATGTATTTATATACACTTAACAACAGAACCCATTACCTCCTCAGCCTATCACCTCACAAACACAGTGGAAATATTAGTAGGACAATCAAAGAAAAAACATAGAAACAAGAAGAATTTACATTCATGGTAGAACATGAGGCGGTTTTCATTTAACCCTTTATTCTAACAAATCATTAAAGTTCACATCCTTTTCTTGCAGCACGCAAGTCTCAACAAGAATTTTGAATGTCAATTAGGAAAATAAATCAGGTAACAGATAGTTTTTAGATGCTTATTTCATCCACCGGAGAGTTCAACTGCCACGAAAGAGTTTCTAGTAAGCATAGTTGTATGTTGCCTAGGCAGATAGGTGGCCCATATGGACTAGTTGCTTGACTGCCCAATCGGTCTGTTCATAAGGCGGGCATCGGGCCATGTATATGCCCCTAGGCACACATGATCCACCTAGGCATCATAAATGGTCAGGCGGATGCTTAAAGAACTTGAATCATTTATTATGAATGAATAACTAGGGTTTAATGAAAACAACAAAATATACAGTCAACTTAGGGCACTAAGATCTCCTTTGGAGAGGTTTCCGCTCAAGCTTCAAGAATGAGATGAAATGCCACAAACCTCCCCATCAAATGCCTTAGGCTTCCACTTCATACGTGTTGCCTTCGTAAGCAGGATTGGAATCCCTTGCTCCATAGATGAAGGTTGGAAGGGGAGATTTCTTTGCTTAGGTGGTAGCATGGTTCTTCTTAAGGTGGTTCTCATGAGCCTCCCTCTCTCTTTTGTCTCTATTTTGAAAGTTCATTGCAACATTCTCGATAGAATTGGAGAAAACTAGAAGAAGATTTTTATTGTCCAATAACAAGGAAGGCAGGACGGTCTTGCACCTCTTTTGCCATTGCCGCATTGCAAAGGCCCTATGGTATGAGATGGGGATTGCCACATCCCTTAATTCATCGTTCCTAGATGCTCAAAGCGGATGTGGATTGCGTGTAAGGAGTTGAGTTGCGCATGGGACTCAAGGTTAAAGCAAAAATTATTTCTCCATCAATGGTCCTAGGAGTGCATGGATAACATGAAGGACTAGAAATGACGCAATCTACAGAGGCTCAAGGGTGTATATGGAGAACATGTGAGAATCCACTGCTCTCCTTATTAAGGACGGGGAGGGAGGGGGAGGTACTGTTGCCGTGCGGGGAGTCATTGAGATAGCAGCTTGAGGGTCCCGGTAGGGGGTGCAAGTGGGGGTGGTAGATACCCCATCTATAGCCCTCAATCCACCACCATCCAGGGGGTTCTTTTCTTTTCTTTGGTTGGTATTTTTTTCATATCTATTTCCTCTTACATAGAAAAACACTAGACTTTCATTGGCCCCTTGTTCTAGCGTAGCCCTTTCAAAGGTGTGGAAGGATGTTCTCGATTAACCATGAAAATGAAAGAGGAGATCCAAGTATTACACAAAATGGTATGGAAATTCAATTTTGGAAGGATGATTGCTCCGTAGAGCTTCTTCAGCTTCTCTCTTCCCTACTTTATTATAGGTGGCCTTGGATGAGAATGACATTATTTGTGATTCCTTCACATGTGAAGTTAATCATAATTTAATTTCCCCATTTTTGAAGGAATCATAATAATGTTGAGTCGGAGGAATTGGGAGGTGAAAAGAATTGGGAGGTTGGAAATTGTCATCACGTTTCAGTTTTTCAGTGAAGACTATCTATCCATATCAAAACAAACAATCCCCCCCCCCCCCCCCTCAAGGCATCCCTGCGAGTGTCTTATTTGGGGAGTGCTCGCCTCGTTGAAGATTCGATGCTTCATGTGATTGCTTACACTAGACGAGGCCATTACTAGAGCGAATTAGATGAAATGGGCTACTGATGGTGAATATTTGGGCGTTTTGTGAAAGGGTTATGGAAACAGGAAACGACATGTTCTTCAAGTGCCCTTTCAAGTTCTCCAATTTGGAAGAAGGCGTCACAAGTGTTTTTTTGGAGACCTCGAAAGTATATGGCATTTTTTCTGAAAGAAATGCAAAAGAAGCAATCATAGTAACCTTGCAAAATTCCAATGACTTGTCTCCATGCGGTATGTTAGAGCATATGATTCACATGCAACGATTGCATTTTTCAACACAAAGAGGTTCGACATTAACAGCACGTGGCAATCTCATCTCTTCTTGGAAGTTGAGTCATCACTCTTTTAGGAGTGGAAATGCCTTCTACCATTATTGTACAACTTATGGTTCAGGGCATTAAGAGTTAAGGGGTTCACCTCTTTGGTGGTCTAACCATTTCATGAGAGATTGCTTAACTTTTCCCTTTTCTTCTCTTTTATCTTCTTTTGCTCATAGATCCCCCGTCTCCCACTTCTCCAGGGGCAACTTTATTTAATAAAATTGCTCCAATCTTTTATTAAAAAAAAAACACTTAGTTGTTTTGATTAAAAAAGTAACTTAAATTTTAAAAAAATAACCTTGGAAGTGCTAGACGGAGAATAGGACAATCAGCTGGGGAAGCATTAGACATGCCTCTGTGATTCTGCATCAAATCATTTCACATAATTTAATTAAAATTAGTACAATTGCTCATTTTACTTTTCAGTACAACCATTTCTCTCTTCAATATATCAGATTTAGCCAGAGCTCACTTCACATTTTTGTTCAGAAATCATAAATGAATGGTACAAGATGAGATCAGTTGAGTTAGAATATACCTCGATGAGTCCGATTGGAAAGGTGAAATCATTGAATTGATGAAATTAGGAAAATAATTATAGAATATGTCCAATCAACCTTTCAGTACAATATGTTATTCTTCAGAAACGAAGACTACAATATTTCAAAAAAGAAGGAAAAGATAACTAGTGAGTATAGACATTCTATTGGTACAAGTACCAGGATTGGTGAAATTGACACAGCTGATTTATTGGAAGGAATTATTCAAAACCAAAGAGTAAAAATATAAATTGGGGCATCTTGGTGTGGAATAAAATAAATTTGGATGACAAGACAGAAAATAACATTCAGAAAACATAAAAACAATAACGAATGTTTACAAACATAAAATGCTTCGCAATAGCAGAAACAAATGCAATACTTTTTTTTGGTTGGTTCAAATGCAAATATGCAATACTTACTAACACAAAGATAGTTTTCAGATAATCTCAAATATTACAAAGGTCTGATAAGATCTAAAAAAATTTAAAATAACAGATTTTTCAAAAGGAACAATGAGTTCTATATTTTAAATTCGTGTGGTACCCTCCAAAATTATTGAAGCTGCTGTTGCTAAATGATCACCTAAAATAGATAACTCTCCATGATTCGGGAAAATTTTCTAATTATCAAAAAGAATTAAAAATATACTGTAACTGGAAAAGTACCATTCATCAAGAAGGATAATATGTGCACTACTCTCCGAATTGTTTGGCACGAATTGAATTGAGATACCGCCGGAAGTAGGAGAAGAGGCTCGTCTTCCACATAGGATTTGGCTACTGAGGTCCTCCTACACATCAATCTCCCCATTTCGCATCGCACCACCTTCAAATTCTCGATGTTTTAGGGTTCTTCTTCAGAAGGGAATACACGTTGTGCATTCAACATTCGGTGCTTCGGAATTCGCCTAAACCCTAACCCTAAATTAATATTTGTATTTATTCAATTAATTTTCCCTGTGGTGATTAAGGGCACTTCGAACCCTCTTCACGATTAAAGACGTGTAAACATGGGCTCACATTTGATTCTCTCCTACATTTATTAGGGCCCTTGGGAACTAAGGATCCGGTTTCCAAGTTAGGATTGCAATTTGGGTCGGCTCTAACATGAAGTTACCAAATTAAATCTGATTTGTACGTGGCTTGAGTTATAAAAATTTCAGTTCGGATTAATGAGAATTCAAGTTCATTAAAAATTCAAATTGAGTGATTCGAGTTAGTGTCATATGCAATCTGATTCCAATCCGAACTCGAATGTAATATTTAATATGATGTACAAGTCTAAATAGTTGGTTTTCATTTTTAAATGTCCTATCATTTATTAAAATCATGAATTTCTATTTTATTTTATTTTTAACAAAATTCGAGCTCTTTAGGTTAGATTCGGGTTCAGTTGTGTTTATCATCGGAGTGAATTCAAGTTGGAAGTCATTTCAAACTCAACCTTCCAAGTTGCAACCTCTAATTCCAAATCATTCTGTTTGATTCATGAAGAAAAGCAATGTTTTTATTTTGTCATTATTCATCATGAGTTTTTTATATTAATGTTTGAAAAGTCAGGATATAATTAATTAAGGTCGCCCCCAAAACCCTTTAACCACGTCAACATCCATACTTTGCCAATTGTGGCAACCACCCTCTATATTCCATGCTCTTCTAATTATATAATATTTGATTGATTAAGTTTGCACTCAATTATTATGTCTTCCACATCAAATTTTCTATAACAGTATACAAATACAAATATTATTTGTTTAATATTCAACGGAATGGTTCCTTCCGCTCCTCCGTTCCATCCACGGCAATTAATTAAACTGATCACACATCACACCGTATATATATACATACGTCACTGTGTGTTATGCTTGCCCCTCTCATTCCGACCTACCCCATGTATATATTATATACATACGTCACGGAAAACACCTTCATATTTATTCTCTCCCCCATGTCAATTAAAGAACGTTTTTCTGTGAGAGTACCACATAAAGCTCACCTTGACGAGTCGAGGCTGGAACAAACACCAACCATGCATGGTTTTAATCATTCGTTTGGAATGTAATTTTTTTTTTTTTTCTGAAAGATAAAGCTTATTGCTGTCACTTTTATATAATACATCCGAATGAGATATGAGAGAAAATAGTTGAGATTTATCTTGTAGATGGGTCATCTACTAATAGACTCTTCATCCTTACTCAGAAATGCAAATGTATGCTTTTCAATTGAAATGTAATGTTATCATGTCAAAATATTCATTGAACATCACGGGTGCGTTTGGATGTGAGGTTGAAACGTTGAAATTCTTAAAATCTTATGTTTTAAACTCAGCTTTTGAAAAGCTATGTTTTATTAGATTTTGAATTGCAAGATTTTTTTGCTTAAAAATGAAGATTATAGTTTGAAAAGCCATATGCTGAAAATGTGTTTAGATGTGAGTTTCAAAATTTTTGGCTTAAAATGCAGAATCTACCTAAACTCATATCGAAATGGACTCTACATGTAGAAAATCTAAAATAGATATAAAGATAAAGAAAATACAGAGGAGAGACAAGGGAGATAAACATAAATATACGAGAGCCTACATTTTTTATATCATTTCTTTATAATTGAAAAGAAGAGATTGTATGGATCTTATTTATAAATTCAATAATTTAAGTTAGGATAGACTAGAGATTTGATTTTATCATATTACAACTTAATTAGTCAAATTCTTTATTTCTAATAATATATAATCACTGAAATTATCATATTGTAGAGCTTAGTGTATCTGCTCTCAATAATGATACAAAAATAAGTTTGTTATAAAGTTGAACACCCAACTTCAATAGTCACACATGAATAAACCATTGAGACATGGAATAAGCAACTAAAAATAAAGGTACCCCTTCATTAGTGAGGAGACCCGGAAAGTTTTGTCGCCTGCTAGTAGGGAGATTTAACCAGGAAAAAAAATACCAATAAAAAAAAAGATCCCGTGAAAGAGCTTGTTGAAAGCAATTTTACAAAGATCAAAAGAGAATACAACACATGAGAAAGTACAAATTTACATGATTTGGTATAAGTCTACATTTATAGAATGAAATATGAGAATTCACAATAATAGATGAGATGGAAAATTGTACCGTAAGAGACTTCATAAACCTTTCTCATGAATTTTCCTCTCTTTTCCTCTCTCATAGTTACTCATTCGAATCTCTTCTAAATCTCTGCATTATTTTCATGCCATAGATTGCCCTGTGTGATATTTGTATGAATAAATCTCGACTACCTCTCTAATTGATTCTCAACAAACTTGTAACAAACAAATATGTTTAAGAGATATTTTATCTAACTACTTAAGATGAAATCTTGATTAATCTAAACAATTAGGTGTGCAGATTTCTATCATGGTCATTCAATACTTCATTATAGGTATATCGGAATCGAGACGTAATCCAACAATGCATACACAAGGTCAACTATCTATTTTGTTACGGCATGCTTTAGTAAGCCGTATCTGACTTCACATCAACATAATCATCACATTTGGATAGTCCTTTACAAAATTGATTGATGCTTGAGCTTCACTGATAGTCCAGCATTAATGCACAGAGTTACTCATATATACATAGTTTTGATAAATTCTAAGTTTTTATTTCTCGTTAAACAAAGTTCTTCATTTTTGTATTGGCATAATCTTATAGGCATGCATAGGATTCTTGTTTAGACAAGTGCTTTACTCTTCCTCTTTTTTATTTTCTTGTTAAATAAGTGTTTATTCATGTGATGACCACTGACATAGTGACATCCTAGAAAGCATGGGATTCTAGAGAAAAGACCCATAGCTAACCATTCTGCAGCCATGCAAGTGGAAAAATGTTACACAAACATGGTAGGCTGGTTCAAATTTAGTGAACTTTGGCCTACAATCTGTTCTAGATCAATGGCTCAGTGTTGATCAATTTTGTATCAATAGCGAATTGCCAGTACGTTTGAGACTGTGCCGCCCTTTAAAAAAATTTGTACTATAAAAAAAAAGATCGGGTTAGATTCAACGGGCTTTAAACAATTTGATTGTCCAACACGTTTGTAACTATTTGATTTTATAATTTTGTTGTAATTGAGATATTTTGTAAAATTTCAAAACTAAACTTAGAATGTAATTAAATTCTAAACTTTCTTTTTTATGATTCAATTAATTTATGTATCTTAAAATTATAAGATCGAATGACTACGAACACGTTGAACAATCAAATTGTCCAACGTCGATTGGAGCTAATCTGATCCCTAAAAAAAAACCAAAATTAATAATAAGAGATCAGCCACCCATCTTTTTTTTCTTTTTTCTTTTTTTAATAATAAGAGATCAGCCACCCTTCTTAGGGTGCCATATATACCTCCAACGTTCCATGACACCTAATTAAAATGGACAATATATGTAATAAACAGAATGACGAAACGCATCACGACATCCAATCCTTTAACTTTCAGGATCCAGAATGGATGACCTTGTTTGTAAGCTTTCTAATCCATCCATTTCCCACCAATATAGCAAGAGAAACGTGAACCAGACAGTTCTCGTCTGTCCAGTCCATCTGTACATCCATGGAGCTAGGAAAATGAGAACCAACCATAATGATGTGTGCGTACGAACCAACCATAGACTTCAGGTGGTTTAATGTGTGTATATATATGGGGTCGATCTCTAATTTTGTAGTCGCCTTCCGCCTGATAATTTGCTATGAATAACGACAGCCAGCCGACGATATTAAGAGATATGTTTTGGGTGTCGTTTGAGTCCGGGAAATGGAAAGGCATGGCTTCATTCATTCAAAGAGTTAATTTGAAAGTCCGTCTCTCTTATTAAGACCATCTGCTTCAATGATACATTAGGTGTTAGGTCCATCGCACCTAAAAGAGGGAAGGGATCGAAGGGTTGGGTTGGGTCCCATTGAACGAACTCTAGGATTGGACTTTTCATGTGGTTCTGTCCCCCTCCAAACCCCAACCCCCCGCGCGCCTAACATACATATTTGGCTGTTCTGACGACCAAAATGCAATAGATATTTGTATGTATAGGAAGAAAAATGTCACTTGTCTTTTGATGGTGAACCTTCGCTAGACGGCTAGAGGAATGTCTGAAAACATCGGCACTGTATATATATAGATCCATCGGATTTTGCTGGACCAAGGCGATCGACAAAGGTCTTCATCCCATATATTGATTGGGACTACTTGCTCGATGTTGAAATAATATTCCGGGTGACGACACTGTTATATTGGATTTTTGTCATGGTCATCAACAGCGCGCCCTTCTTTTTTGAAGATATGATTTATTTTCCATCCTCATCAGCACTATATGTGCAGGCTCATGATTTAATTGATACATGTATAGCTTGCTTGACCAAACGATAATAGATTAGATGGTAGGCTTGCAGCCTTGTTGCCCAGCCCGTCTTCACGTAGTACTACCTATCTAGCTACTATATATCTATGTTCATATATACGATATATCTTCGCATGTACCATAGCACGATAGATATCAACCTTAGGTTATAGATATCTACAGTACTTGAGTGAGTTAATGGTAATTAAATAGAATCCAGACATGCCTTCTTCTGTTTAGCTGATTGAATGTGCTGATCAAGCTTACTCAACTTTCGATCCAACGGTTGGGGCTCATCTCCATGTCAACTTCACAACTAATCAATTCTTTATTTGTAATGTTTGTACCATTTTTTCAAAACTTGAAAGCAGAGCAAACGAGTTACTGTGCTTATATAGATAAAATATGATTCTCAGTGCTCACGCCCAGTGTCAGGGATGATTAAATTCATTTGTTTTAAGACCAACCAATGCCGACTCGTATGTAGTTAAATAAACTATAATGTAAAATTTATAAAAGCATGACGGCATAAGCAGAAGATTGGGAGATGGGAGGGATGTATGCGGCGTGCGCTGGGGATGACTTACTATCTAAGGCCCGGCAATAAATAAAAAAAAACCTTGAAAATGACTGATCATCTTCAGAATCCCCTAATATTTTGTTGGGAAGAATTGGATGGACACCCCCCTAATATAAAACCTCCACCCCATTGTTTGTTCAAGTTGGTGACATTTTATTATTAAAGAATAATGTGTTTGATATCTGTGGATGAACAAAACTTGTTTGGAGTCACGTTAGAAAGGGCAATGATGATTAAATTTTAAATTATTAGAAGTCTATGGAGTTGGGAAGGATTGACACGTATTTTATTTTGGCTTTCAACGATCGGTGACTTGATCGGAATATTCCGTTTGTCGGAGAAACTTAACGGAGCGGTTGGTGGAGCTCCGCTTCGGGTGCCATGTCCGTGACCGTGAGACTTTCTCATACTGCTACTACACTCGCACTGAAAAAATAAAAAAATAAAAATCAGAGAAAATAAAAAGGAAGAAAAAGTTTGAATAATTAATATATATTATATAATATATATGTAGTCTCATCATCACTTAAAAGTGGGGCTTCATGGGATTACTAAAAACATGGTTGGATTGTTACGGTTTAAACACTCGGGGAAATATTGGGGTATGCATGGGGGACCCACACGGAAATCAAAATGTATGTGTTGTGCTCTGCGACTGTGCGAGTCATGACTCGTGACTATTATGTATGTATGTATGTCTCCTGGATCCATTTCCCTTCCCTTCTCTCAGGAAGGATAAAGTTTGACTTTTGACCGGGTAAACCCGTCGGTTACTGAGGTTAACCGCAGTTAACATGTCATTAATTATTCGCTCTCTTTGGTTAATTATAACCGTCCATATGGGACAGAGAAACTGTGTTTGAAAGAGAGAGGGAGAGAGAGAATTGGGCCCCACAAATAGGTTCAGGTTCTCCATTGGAATTTTTAGAAAACCAATTTTTAATAATAATAACAATAAGAAAAAGGAAGTTGATGTAAGTGATGCAGATGGTGGTGGGGGAACCATCGGTTACAGATGGATGGGATGTATAGATAGAAACAAAATTACAAAAAGAGGAAGACATAATCTGCTTGTGTTAATTCCCCAACACCCCCCCCCCCCCCCCTTCTCCTCCCCCTCCCTCCTCATCCCCCCTTTTTTCCTGCTCTCGCGTGCTTTTCAATTTTTAATTAAATCCTCAAAAACAGTAGCAGCGGCAGCAACACCAACAACAAAATGGTAATAATGAGAAGATTCGGTCGTTGAGATGGCTTTGTTTTGTGAGGAGACCCTGCAAAAGTGAAAGCATGGCTTGATCATCATCAGAGACATCGTCCGCACAAACAAAACAATAAAGTCTCCTCAGCCAGTCAGATTACAATATAAGAAGAAGAAAGCATGTCTCGAAATCAATCGACGACGACAACGACAGCGACGGAGGTGATGACGATGCAGCAGCATGAACCGAGCATAGAAACAGACAAGCTCAGTTACGAGATCTTCTCCATCTTGGAGAGCAAGTTCCTCTTCGGCTACGACGACCAGAAGCTTTGGATCCCCAAGAATCTCCCCTCCGACCCACTCTCTTCTGCTTCTCCTCCTCCTCCTCTTCCTACAGCGGCGTCGGCGGAAAGGGAGACGGAGAGCTTCATCATGCCACCGTCGACGGCCATAAAGAGCCAGAGAGGGAAGGTTTGCATACTGAGCATAGACGGAGGAGGGGGGATGAGGAGCATCCTTTCAGGGAAGGCCCTCGCCTACCTGGAGCAAGCCCTCAAATCCAAGTCCGGTGACCCCAACGCGCGCATAGCCGATTTTTTCGATGTCGCCGCCGGCACGGGCGTCGGAGGCATCTTCACCGCCATGCTCTTCGCCACCAAGGACGGCTCCTCCCCCATCTTGCACGCCGAAGACACCTGGCGCTTCCTCGCCGACAACGGCAAACGCTTCTACCCCCGCTCCTCCCCTTCTTCTTCCTCTTCCTCCTCTTCCGAAGGTCGCCGCGGAGGCGTCTTCCGGCGGATCTTCCGGGGCGGCGGAAGCAACGGAGGAGGAGGTGGTGGTGGAAACATGAAATGGGCGACGGCGGGGATGGAACGGGCGGTGAAGGAAACGTTCACGGAAGAAAAGAGAGGGCGGGGCCTGACATTGAAGGACACGTTGAAGCCGGTTCTGATACCCTGCTACGATCTGACGAGCTCCGCGCCGTTCCTGTTCTCGAGAGCGGACGCGCTCGAGTCGGACAGCTACGACTTCCGTCTTTGGGAGGTGTGCCGCGCAACGTCGGCCGAGCCGGGCCGGTTCGAGCCGGTGGATATGCGGTCCGCGGACGGGTCTACCCGGTGCGTGGGAGTGGACGGGGGGCTCGCGATGAGCAACCCGGCCGCGGCGGCGATCACGCACGTGCTTCACAACAAACAGGAGTTCCCGTTCGTGCGAGGGGTGGAGGACCTGCTCGTGCTTTCCCTCGGAAGCGGTGGGCCCGACTTGGTTGCGGGGGTGGATGGGCTCGGGGACTTCGAAAAGGTGAGGGGGTGGAGGTCCAAGGACTGGGCCCGGCCAATCGCGAGGATCGCCTCCGATGGCGCCGCTGACCTCGTCGACCATTCCGTCGCCCTCGCTTTTGGCCAGGCCCGCAGCACCAACTACGTCCGCATTCAGGTCCGTCTACTCCGTCCTCTTTTTTTTTTTTTTTTTTAATGTTATTATATGTAACAATTACTATTATTGTGATGATTTGTTGGTATTTGCGATTAAAGGTGGGCACGATACGATTTGGAGGGTATTTCAGGAACGGATTTGGGTTTTTTTTTTTTTTTTTTTTTTGTGCGCGTGTGTGTGTGTGTGTGGGAGAAGTGGGGATTAAAATTTTACCGTACTTGGATTCTACATCACGGTGTACAGTCAGCCATAGAGAAACCGACTTGACAGAGATAGCAAAATGTGAGCTGGCGATAGATGGCTTGTTTGTTTTTACGGGGGTAGAGTAAACGCTTTTATTTTTTTGAAAAAATTAAATATTGAATCATCATGCGATACGTGATGAGAAAAAAAAAAGAAAGAGGACTGAACTGGTATATATGTGGTTGTCATGAACAGAGTAAAATTGGGTAGACACCATTTCTTCTTCTTCTTCCTTTTTTTTAATTTTACATTTAATTTTCTCTTTTATAGTACCATTTGTTTGTTAGTGTTGTCCTTATTCATGATTGAAGAACAGTCGATATCCAGTACAACAAAATGGGTGTGTTGATGTAGTAATGAATGTGTGTGTCAACTTTCAGGCGAATGGGTCGGGCGTGGTTGGTAGGTGCGGAGTGAATTCAGACTCAGACCCCAGCCTGGACAACGTGAAGAAGCTGATTGGGTTGGCAGAGGACATGCTGAAGCAGAAGAACGTTGATTCCGTTCTTTTTGGAGGGAAGAGGATTGGAGAGTGCACCAATGCAGAGAAGTTGGACTGGTTTGCGGGTGAGCTTGTGATCGAGCACCAGAGGCGGAGCTGCCGCATCGCTCCCACTGTCGCTTTTAAACAAGCACCACCACCTGACCCTTAATTAATCAATGAATCGCAACACCATCAAAACCCCAATACATGAATTCTCAAGTAAGTGGAAAACAAAATGCCATCTTTGTTTGTTCCTTTTTGCTCCCCCTTTTTTTTTTTTGGTGATGTAAAACCATAGTGGCATAGCATATACTTTCCTGGGATGCTATATGAAATGAGAAAGTAAAGTTTGATTTGATAGAGTTAATGCTGGAATCCATGCTACCGACCTTGTCTCTGTCTGCACACAAACAGACACCAACTCACTTCAAGAAACTTAACTGGTCAAAGAAAGACAAGACATATGAACCCACCACAGGACCAACCATTTTTCTTTATATATAGGATGTTATATCGAATCAAAATTAAACATTATGGACATTTCAGTTGTTTCAATGCAATTCCAGATTCGATTGTCTCAAATAGATATGTTGCTGCTAAACAATGCGACTGTGTTAATCAAACTCATGCCCAAATGTCCCCTTCCAATCAGCTTATAAACTCCTCTTTGATGAACGTTTTATTTACTAGGTGAGGTGGCCTATATTTATCATGGAAGAAGTTCGTTCATCTTTTCCATGTGAAACATAAAACAATTATTTTTTTTATATGGAGAATTTTTAATCTTTCATTAGAAATGGAAATATAAGTTGATATCGGATTGCTTGTTAATTAAATAGTGTGAAGAACATCTACTGATTCATCTGATGCATTGGTGACCATCCCAGACATGTTTTGTTGGTTGCTGAATTGTGGTTCCATTTTGATGAAAGCCACCATTAGCATGGAAAGAGTAAGTTTACCTAGAGGACCGTTCCGTGGTACGTAAAAGGTAAACCATGTGATGGTGCTTTTTTAAAAAAATATATAAAAAAAAAAATCTAATAAGCTATTGATTTTGACTGACAGACAAAAGCCTCTCTCAGCCTGCCCGGTCAAACATGTGTGGACCATGCCACCCCCACTCCCTTTTATGTCAATTGGGGAGACATCCATCCATCGAGCCGATTTTTACCACTGTCACCTACTGTGTCTTTATTTTTGTAGCAACCCATTTCTTTTTTTTCTTTTTTTTTGGGTAACAAGTCCCAAAACTGGGCATACAATATTATTTCATTTCATTTTATCAGTATATACATTCAAGTCCTCAGCTCAAGACTGAGCTGTACATTCAAAAATGCTACTTACAAAAGGATGAGACCTACAGAAACAGCATCCATGAGACAGTTAGCAAGCCATTTCTTGTCTCATCTTACCAGCCTCTATGATTTAATATTATTCTAGTCTCTGTCTAGGCTAAGATGATATTCGGAAACAAAATTAAAAAATAATTTTTGAATAAGCAGTTTTTTTTATTAATTAAAAAAAAAACCCAATGGCTGCTTTTTGTGTGTGTGTATATATATATATATAAAGATTACATGGTGATTTTTCCAATGTAATAATGTAAGTCATGTAACAGATTTTTTAAAAAAGTATCTGGATATAGTGGATGTCATTTGCATGTAATAAAATAATTCCTTTTTTTTTCCAATGCAGTTTTGGGAAAATGTGTTTCTAAACACATTCTAAATATGACTGATTTTTATATGAGGTATCATCATAAAAAGAGGTAATTACTGTCTTGGCATTTCCTTACAATGTGCCAAGTTGGGCATATGATCCACAGGGATTAAACAGTTATTCCAGAGGTAAAATGTCTGATGGTAAAAGTATAGAGGATGGGAGCATGAAACCTCAGTGATTCAAGGTAGTCATGTGCCTGTGGTGTTGCTGTTGTCCGCTGCTGTCTCTACGTGTGAACCATTACTGTCATATGAGTTTTTTTTTTTTAATATCCTAGATTGTGGAATAAGTTCAATCGTTACAATTTGATGTTTTAGCATGTAAAACAACTATATATAGCCTTTAAGCCTATGACCAATTGACCATCAGTTCATTCAAATCCATCTGGAAAAAGTGTGTGTGAGCTTTTCTTCTTTAAAAAAAAATTGACTATTGTTAAGGAACAGAAGCTGGGCTACTCATGATGGGAATGCTAAAAAAGAAAAAGAAGAAAATTAAACATTATGTTGATCTGTTAGATTTAGGAGTGACACTTTCTTCACTAGTGGGGATACTTTGCAGGTGAAGCAGCAGAAAGAATGAGATAAAAGCAAAGAGGGAGAGTTGGCTTTACTTTTTACTCCAATGGAAATGGAGATGAAAGAGGCAGTGGTGCGGGGGATAAAGAAAAAGGAAGGGCTTGGAAGATCCCTTTTGGGATTCTTTTGTCTGCTATACATCAGACAAATAATCTTCATGTCCAACTTTTCTTAATGAATTAGAGTCATTAGGACTCAGTAAACAACAGCCTAGCTGGGGTGGTTTTCACACCCAGGTGACTTAACTGGACTAGGTACTGCATGGCTTGTATGGGTTGGCTTGTGAGAAGAGAAGTGAAAAAATAGAAAAGGAGGAAGAAAACAAACTAAAAGGTGGGGGCTTTTGTATGGGTGGTGTGTGTGGGGGTCCGGAAGATGTGATCAAATGGTGAGGGAGGGAAATCTTGTTCAACCGACCATATCTCCTGAAGACTACTTGATTGGGTTTTGTTTTTATGTAACGTTATTTATTTTATTTTTGTTGTATTTATGGGGAAGGATCCGGAGGGGAGGGGAGGAGGGCCCCAGATCCTGTTATTAATTTCATCCTTTGTTTCCTATCATATGCCCTATCATTTATGGGTTAGTTTCTTTTGATGGTTGCATTTGCCCCTGCTCTTTAACGCTGTTTCTTGTAACTATGGTTCAAACAATTTATAGCAGTTTCAAGTTCGCGAAGAAAAGTGAATGGCATAGGTGAATATGTTAATAATGATGTTTGAATCCTTGTCTTCACACCAAGTTTAGTTGCTTGAAGGCTGTGAATATGAAAATGATGATGGTTTACTTTACTGTATTGTTGTGGGTAGGCAGGGGAGAGGATATAATTGAAGCCTGGGGGTCTCCACCAGGTATACATATACCTTCATTCTTTATTAAATGTCTATAACTCCATTCAATTCAATGCCATCATCTATTACTAGTACTTTCTTTTATCGGTGAACTGACAATAAAATAAGGATTGTGGGGCACACAGTTCTCTTAACACAGCTCGTTAAAGTTCATGCTTTCTTATAAACATTGATGGCAAGCTATAAATACTAGGGAAAATAAAAAAAAATATTTTAGAGATTATATATTTTATAGAGATAGTGTATAAAGTTTTTCTCCGTGTAAGCGATAGGATTATAATTTTATGAGGATCAAATTTGTAGTTTATATGACAGAGAAAAGCCCTTTGTTTTTCTTATTGTTTTTTTTTTATATATGTAAACCAGGCACCCCCCGAGAGGGCTTATATTAGAAGAAAATTTAAAATTTGTACATTCTGTAGTGAATTCAGTGCCCATTATTCTGCACATAGTCGTGGAATGAATACAATCCTAACTGGTTTGTTGCGTGTCCCTTGTGATATGTCTGAATCCCTGCTTCCAAGTAGATTGCAACAACCTGAATGATATCAGTGTTTTCACCTCTGCTAAACCAATTACACGAAATAGGCCATGTACTATTTAATCAATAATCAAAATTCTCTGATACATTTTGTTGTGGCTTGGTGGAACATTGATAAATTTTATTTAGTTAAGAGACATGTATCAGATAATTTTGATTATTGATTAAATTTTACCTTCTAATAATATACCTTTGACTCTCTTTTATGTTTAGTAAAATGAGTTTTTATTTTTAAAAAAAATATATCGTATGATCTTGCTAATAAGCAAAAGAATTTAAAAGCTGTAGTTAAATTTTGCCCTCAGGAACAAATTTTTGACTCCACTGAATAAAGATAAAATGACATACAGCTACATTATGGCCCGGTAGTCCCTATCCTGCCAACATATAACCATAATCTATTCCAAAAAAAACATATAACCATAATCCCCCGTGGAAAAGCATGTCCACAAAACTTACTGCATCAGTTCAATTTTATTATAAAAAACAAAAACACCACAAATTCAAGTAATTTTACACATCACAAAGCCTCTTTTTGTTCATCACAAAACAAAAGGAACTCAATGTACGCCTACATTCTAGGCTTACCTTCCCCTTTCTTCTTATTTATTTATTATTTTAATTTAACAGAATTTGTCTTGCTTCTTCAACCCATTCATTTCAAATCCCCCTCCTCGTTTTCTATAGCTTCTTCACAGGTTCTACAGCTTCTTCGTAGGTCGTTATAGGCCCCAACAAAGAATCTTGGAGATCAGGGTTGACCTCGAATATCTCATTTTGACCTACATGAACCATCATTTGGTCTACAAGAACAAGTGCTGCCATCGCTTCCACCATCGGAACAGCTGCAAGATTAGTAAAGTGTATCATCAATGATAGGATCTATGATCATTTCGTGCCATTTAGCAATGTAACAGGTTCAAATTAACTTGGGGGAGGGAGTTATCATGGTAAAAACAACAGAATGTATGTTGGCGTGCTGCATAAGAAACATATTGGTTTGCCATCCCCATAGTTTCCTTTGCTTTAGTTTCTTAAAGATGTATTGGTAGCCTTCCCTATACATGTACTATCTTCTATCAACATAACATGCAAGATACAATGCCAAGTTCCCAATTACAATGGCCGCCCAGGCATCTTCTAAAAATTGGGGGAAACCTAGTGTACCTTTGCGTATCCAACGCCTTGGCACCCTTGGTATGGTATATCGAAAGAGTGGCAGAAAATAGCTATATTTTGCAGGGTATATTAAGGTATCTACCTCGAGGAACCACACACGGATCATGGCGGCCTCGTGCAATCAATTCTGTTTCATGTCGATCTCTGGTTACTGTGTTCTGCTTCTTCTGCAAACATAATGAACTTATGTTAAGATAAATCTTAGTATGAAGTGATATGAATGGAGAGCCCCCATTAAGAAAAACTCAAAACTTTGGTTTCATGTGAAGAGTGGTGGGAGATTAGTTTCGCTAGAAAATGGAACTCCGCCATTCGAGGTTTTGAAAGGATGTGGAAATTTTTCTTGCTTTTTTCCCCTGATGACTGGCAATATTTTGCTGCCTTGAACAGCGGAGGTTGCTAAAAAGCATGCCACAACAATAGGTTGAAGAATGGCAGGTGAGAAAACGTACACCAATCGTGGAGGTTGGTTTGAACGCTATCGTCATGTAAATGGTTTCCCCATTTGATATGCCCCCCTGCACACATATTACATAAAGAAAACATTAGCATATGCTCCAGACACGGAAACCTTAATGCTAACCATGATGAAGGAATCAATTTACCTGAATCCCACCCGATCTGTTTGTCCTTGTTCGGATTTTTCCATTCTCCATGTAGAATCCATCGTTATGCTCACTTCCTGTCAAAAAGGTGCCTGCAAAGATTTCCACATATCGGTTATTTATAAATCAAACGAGTGCAAGGGACCAAAATTGTCATTCTTTTGCACTTTAATCCAGGCTTTTACACACAGCACCCACAAGAGGTTGTGGGTTTGACTTATATTCTTATACTTTGGGCACAACAACTAGATATATTCCCACCTGCAAATCCACTTCCAAATTGAATTCCCTTAGTTGCGGGTAATGACATCATGGCATGACTCAGCAGAGCATCAAGCTTGTCAAAGACCGGTGAACCAAGACCCTGAAACAATGAGCTACGAATTAGACAAAACATTACAATACATCTCAAAGGTGTTGTATTGTTCCCTCCTGGTAAAATTGATATCCACTGCAGTCGTTTGACATGGGGGATGTAAAAAAACAGGGTTCTTAAAGGCATTTCAAAAATTAGAAAAACTTATATGATTGGAAATTGAATAATAAATTACAGCACAGGGATTGGAACTAATATAATTAGAAATTGAATAATAAATAACAGCACAGGAATTGAAACTAAGAAGTCTTACACGTGGGACGTTCCTTATAACACATGTCACTGTGCCTCCAACAGAATCTCCTCTCACGCGAACTGCATCAATAGCATCGATCATCTTCTGAGCGGTAACAGGATCCGGACACCTGACTATATTACTCTCAATCTGAAAGAAAGATCATGGGATGGAAAACTTTAGTTCATTATCTCATGATGGTGTGGATTAGTTAAAAAGAATTCAGTAGGAGCAACACTAGGTCTTCAACTCATCCTTGTATAGCATCAATCTGTAACAGACATAACAAAGACAGCATGGGATAGTGTTGAAACATGAGCTGACCTGGTCTAGTGTTACAGTATCATAGTCAACAGCATCTGCTGGAAGTACTACATTGTGCGCTTGAGACACGAACGCGAGAATCTAAAAGCACAAAGAACAATTTTGGTTTAAAGAGCATTCATGCATGACAGGTGAATACAATCCCATGCTTGTAATATAGCAGTTGCATGTAAACAAGCTTGCAACGGGTTCATATATTTTGTAACAGCTAACAAACTTACAAACATAAACTTCCATTTAGAAAATTTTGCACCAAACTCTGATTGCTATCTTTACACGGTTTCTGTGTTGTTTGCGCGCCTGTATTTTGTCTACTACTCTAGATATCATACCATTAGATTGCTTTACATTTGTATCACCATGTTAATATGCTTCCCTTTGAATCTACAAACAGAAATGCAACTTGATTGTTATTACCTTAGTATAGTGGGAACTGTTCCCAATTTATCTTTTCCCAATTTTTTTATAAGTAAATGTGCGTGCATAGGTATATATGCATCACATGAATTAAAAGACCACTTGATTTGTTCAATGGAATAGTTATAACCAAAAGGAGACCCGGTTATTTTTATGAGATATGAGAACACTGGAAAGAACTAGGCATTAGAGCATTATTATCTGGAGGAAATGAAAGAACTGTATGTCACCTCAGTATTTGACCTCAACTTGAGAATTTTCTTTGCAATTGCACCAGCTGCAACTCTTCCAATTGTTTCTCTTGCTGAAGACCTGCCACCTCCCTACATTTTTTTCATGCAGAAGTAGGTTTTAGAACACAACTGGAAGTCAACAATTAATGAGATATGTTGTATAGAGGCTTCTAACAAAATGTAATCCAGCTGACTGTGATATGAGGCTACCTGTACGGATCTCACACCATATTTGAAATCGTAGGTTGCATCTGCATGAGAAGGCCTATATGCCATTGACATCTCAGTATAATCCTGTGAAAACCATCAACGATGGGAAATAATCAAGTTCCCTTGGAAACACATGCGAGATGTTGACAACAAAGAAAATGAATCGCTATCGAACATTGGCATGGAATCAAGTTTTACGCAAGGTGGAAAATTGACCACCTATTGATTCAGAAATTTCTTTCCTTAAAAATACTCACATGTCCTCTTTGGTCTGTGTTTGGAACGTTTATATGGATCGGAGTTCCTGTTGTCATTCCTGCATTGACAATAATAGATGGCACACATGAGGTTTTGAAAATGAGGTTATTAATGCAGGATGAAAGTGAGCCTACCACAATAATCTAAGCTCATTAACAATGCATGAAACAAGAAGAAGTTGTTGGAGAGTAGACAGACCATCACTATTGACCCCAGACGAAATGCGGCAAGTGTCTGTCTCTTTCCTAGGGGTTGTTATTCGGCTTTGACCTGGCCTCCTGTACTTAGAAACTCCCCGTTAGAATACATGTGCTTGATAAGTCTTTTGTATTCAAATGAATGGCTAATAGATGCAATGCATGGGATACACTTGTTCAATACAAAAAGGACACAGGAAGAGGGGAAAAAAATGGAAAGAAGAGCTAATGTGAATTAGATACCTTCTGTCAAGCTCTACTTGTATCTCCTCTACCGAGATGGGGATGCGAGGAGGGCACCCGCTGATGATACAACCGACGCCCCCTCCATGAGATTCACCGTATGTCGAGACTTGGAACAGAGTACCGAAATCATTCCCGACGGCCCGCACCACTGCCATTCCATATAAAAAAAAATGTCTTTATACTCCGCAAGTTCATACATAGTTAATGACTTTCATTTCCTTTTAGCTAAGGTACAAATGTGAAATGTGGTTACTTAAAACAAAGGGCTAAAAGAATTAAGACTTTGTACAGGTGGTAGATAAGCTAAACAAAGTCCGGTAGGATCTGTGTGATACATAACAGGTCATATACGGAAGATGTACAAATGGTAAACATTCATATGCCTTTTGGTCAGTTATAATATCACATCATCTTAGATTATCGATTATGCATTCAGCATGTTCTATAGGGGTAGTTACATCTACTGGATGAACATGAAAATTACATAAGAAGAAGAAGAAGAAGAAGAAGAAGAGACCTAGCTTTGAGGGATGGGAGGGGCGTCGGAGGTTTGGGACGGAGATGCCGCGGAAGGCGGATGATGATGATTGATGATTAGACTTGAATGATAGATCGGACGGAGCGAGAGATCTGATACCAGCCTCAGATCTATGTGAGGAGGAGGATGTCAGGAACGACTTCCCTGACAAAGATGTCGACGCCATCGCTGGATCTCTCCCTCTCTTGGTTGGTTCTCTCTCCTTCACTGCTCTTTTGAAAGAATTTTTTTAAGTGAGGAAAAGATTTTGGAGAGGAGGAGAGAAGAAAGAAAGGTTTCAAAATAAAATCAGATCAGTCCACACCCACCTACCCTCAAATTTTTATTTTTATTTTAATAAAATAAAAAAGGGCTTCACACCTAACCCGCACGAGACCAACCAAAACCAAAACCACGACGAAGTACAGCGACACCCACCCTCTCTCCTTTTTGGACAGCCCACCCACATGCTTTTTTGCTTCCTTTTTTGACTGGCTCCCAACAACTTCGGGGATGCTGGTAAACATAGTAGTTAGAGAGTGTCATTTTCTTTTTATTTTTATTTTTTTTTATGAACAAAATTTATTTTTTTTTTTTTACCTCTGTTACATAGTAGTTAGAGAGAGTGTCATTTTCAATGTACTTACTTTGATTGAGTTTTAAGATGAATTGGCTGGTTCACTTTCAAATTAGGGTTTTTCAATCTATCATTTAATAACGTGTATTTCGTCAAATAATAACTCATTTGGGTTTTTATAAATCCAATTAACATTTAAAGAAGGTTTATATTAATATTATATTTTAGAAGGGTTTTTAATGATTTGTCTGATTTAGGAGAGGTGGAAACTAAATAATCTAATTAAATAATCAGTTTAAATCTCATCACTAGAACTAATGGTCTCATCCAAAAATAGGTGGATGCCAGGGTGACCTGCTTGAGATGATCTGCATCCAATTAAACCACATTGACTCCATCCTTGGTACGTGGTTTATCAACAACATATCGAAGACACCATTTGGGATCCACATTTGATCTCATCCTGCATTTAAGAATCTTAAAATTTTCAAACATGGATCTAAACAACTTTTTTTTTTATTTTAACAAAACATATTTTCAGTTTTCTCTGTATAAAATTGCTAATTTTTGAAAAGCTGAGTAAAGTAAAACAACATTTGAAATGCAACTTTAAATGAATTTTTGTTTTCAAAACTCACATCCAAATGGTCCTATGAAAAAATGCATCAAATAGCCACATCATCATGAGAAAACAAAAAGATGATTATCCAACACATTCGGTAAGCCATGTTTTGGGAAGACGTCCGTATGTAACATACTCTGTACCTAAATGCATAGGATTGTTTATTACTTGTATGGATGCTCAAAACCATTATAAGAAAAAGCAAACGAAATCCAGAATATATACATTATAGTCAGAGCTGTAAATGGATCTACCTGAACACCTTCCCTCCCAAAACACACACGCACACACATTGTAGAGTACCCAATGTGCCACATCCACACAATATTTTGGCATATCTTCTGTGTATTATCTGCTTTATTTGAAAGTAAACAGGGAAATGACAACAAAAAAAAACCCCATAAAAACAGACATCCAAGTAATCAATCCTGGAATTTATATAGCTGGAATCTCTTGTCCCTCAGGCTTGTGCTCTACGTCTGCAGTGGGAGCATTGTTGGTCATCTCCAGATGTCGCCCTCCATACTGCTGCACCATTGAAGCACCATCATCAACCTTGATCTCCAGGAGCCGTTCCACAGGTTGCCGACATATTGGGCATCGGTTTGTTTGAAACCTCAGGACTTTTGCGCATTCACTGCACATACACTGTAACAAAACCAAACTATCATAATTATTACCAGTCAAGCAGCAGATAGAAATCGTGCTTACCCTCATCTTGAATCTCAAGTCTCTGAACACAGCCAAAGGTGAGGTTTCCAAGCATAAAGTACAGATTCCTTAAAAAAAAAAAAAAGTAAACTAAATCGCCCATGACTGGCCAACTTTTAAGCTTGGATATAGTACAGTAACTGATTAGATTTCTCATTCCCCGTCAGGGTTAGTAGAAACTGAGAAACAAGAGTCCTCCCAGTTCATGTTGGTACACCTGTGTCCTTAAAACCTAACAGATCAGCTTGGTTCGCTTGTTTGTGAGACCAACACTTGACGACACGGTGACACCCAATTCTATGCAAATCAACATCGACATAGATAACTTAAATGGTTTACAAATTCACATGCATGTTGAGAGTTCCTCAAATGCTACATGTGTGCATCCCTATGTCAGTCTAACACGCTTATGAATAGTGGCATTTTTGCCATTGTTGTCCCCAAATTTTTTTATCATAAAACACAGAAGCTCAAAGGGAGACAAGATGTCTCCCACTACAAAAAGATATTCTAAATCACCCTTACACATTGATATAATGTTCCACATAAGTTTCCATTCCCATTTCTCATAAAGCTGCTCTTGCTCCACAATTAAATTTGCACCAAGCTTTCAGCATGCAAGCATAATACATATGTTAAAGGAGGATCTCCTAGAAACCCTAACGAGTTCCATTTGGGCTCACAAGGGTGTGGTTGTTTAAATCAAACTCTCTTATCTCTCATCCATAAAAAGCAAGTGGCTGAAGGCTTCGGGAATTTCTGTCCAATTGCTCCGTTGAACAGTGCAAAAAAGATCCTGGCAAAGATTCTCGCAAAGAGGTTAAAAGAGGCGTTGAATCTTCTAGTGGATCAGTCAAACAGCTTTCATAAAAGAGAGAAATCTGTTGGACAGTGGCCCAGGAAATTCTAGCAGAAGAACATAATCCCCCCATATAAAAAAAAAAAACTCTTATGCAAGTTGGATTTCGAGAAGGCTTATGATTCGGTCAACTGGAATATCCTCTGGAACATCCTCAAGCAGCATTATTTCTCGTCCAGATAGATAGGATGGATGAAAGATTGCATCTCCTCTGCCTGAATCCCAGTCTTGGTCAACTCTTCTCCTGCAGCCTTTTTCAAGACTGGTTAGAGGCCTTTGGCGAGGCGATCCCCTATCCCATTTTCTTTTCATCTTGGCTGCAAATGTTCTTTAGCGATTTTTGTAATGTCTATCCAATTAAATGTAAAAGTCTTTTAGGGACAATTTTGTCTTTTACAAGAACTAATTTGTCTTTATGATTGTTTATAGGGACTGCAATGTGTACACAATTTAATGTAAAAGTTTTTCAGGGGTAATTTTATCTTTTGTAGGGACTAATTTGTCTTTATGACTATTTATAGGGACTTCAATGTCTACATAATTATATGTGATGGAATATTCTGGAAATATTCCATTAAGTTTGGATGGAAATTTAACTCAGGGATGATAATTGGGTTTTTGTGAGTTTTCAGGGACTCGTATGTCTGTCCCAATTTTAGTATGGACTTATATGGGTTTTTTCATGTTTGTAGGGACTTAGATGTCTTTAACCCTTATTTTTTTAAAATATAAAAAGTAAAAAAAAGAGGATGAGGCAGGTGATCTCCACGTGCTAGGGTTTTGGGCACATGTCATCACAGTTTGCCCTTTCATGTGGGCAGTCTAACGTCCAAAGAATGAAGATCACTCATTGATTGGTTGCACTCAAGATTATCCGCTGGAAAGGTAGATGTTTGAGTATGGGTGGCAAGCTCACCGTAGTTGGGGCGGTCCTTACTAATCTCCCTCTCTATCATTTATCCATTTTGCACATACCAAAGGGTGTTCTGGACAGAATTGAAGTAAGCAGCAGATGTCCACTTTGATTGAAGGGAGACCACCATGGAGTGCACCTTCATCGCCAGATAGAGCACCGATGGGGTTATTGGCTCTCAATTCAATTAACATGGCACTGTTAATAAAATGGTAGTGGTGGATATTTTTTCCCCAGATGGTTTGTGGCTAAACAATATCTAGTCAAATTATTACAGGGGTTGTTCGTCTCTCCTTGATCCCCTCATCCACATACAAAATGTCAATAATCTGCACAGATAGAGTGAAGTTTGCTCCCTTCTTTAATGTGGTGCGACCATCGCTCTAGTGAAGGCCATCAAGCAAAATTCAGTCTGATCTGTGGCTTGGGAATCAATGCCTAGAATCCTCCTTCCCTCAGCTCTATAATATGGCGGCAGACAAGGAAGATTGGGTGAAGGACGCATACACACTTCAAAATGAACAGATAGTCTGGGATCCTAACCTCCACAAGGACCTGAACAATGAGAGATGCTGGAGGTCCAGAATTTACTTGGCAATCTTGGTCGGGTTACCTTCGATGTGGGTGCTTCTAATACATGGGTATGGAATTGGAACGCCGAGAAGATTTTCCAGGTCAAATCTTGCTATTCTCTTCTCAGTCAGGGAAATTTATATGTTCGGAAGACAGGTTACAAGGTTCAGATTCTGAGATCGTGCTGGAACGTGAAATCGCCATTGAAAATACAAATCTTCATGTGGTTGCTGCCAAAATAAAATTCTGTAAAAGCTGAGAGGTTTGGGCATAGAACACATCTCTATTCTGTGAACTGTGCCAAAACCAGTTGGAATCAAATGAACACTTGTTTGTTAAGTGTCCTTTCAGTAGAAGAATTTGGCATCTCGTCAAAAAAGCATGGGGAAAGTCAAAACAATATATCGTCATAAACAGTCTAATGTGGAGCTTTATGAGGCATATTAAAAAAGGAGATGGAAGTAGAAGAACATAATCCTTTTAATGATCCCTCAGGCCATTTGCAGGGATATTTGGAAGACAAGGAATGAGAAATTGTTCCAAAGCAAGCACTGCTATGTTGAAAACACATGGAGCACTCTAGTTTATCATCTCATGAATTGGTGTAAATATATTTAAAGCCGGAGGCACAGATAACCATCACTTAAAGACCTTTTAAGGGGATTAAGGGAGTCTAGTTTTCTTTTGTTTCCTGGGGTGATACATTTCTTATGAACCACAGCCAGTTCTTTTCTTTTCTTTCATCTCAAGCCTTCTCTCTGTAATAAGTAGTTTATCAATTGGAATAAAATCGGCGGACACCACCTTTAAAAAAAAATTGGAATTAGTTTCTATAAGAATCACTAGAACATAAGCCCCCGTTTGGGTAATGGGTTAAGCCTGGATAAGAGTGGTATAAGGGTGGTATAAGAATGGATAGGGAAAATGGTTGTTTGTTTGCAGAGTATAACTTGGTATTACTAAGCCAGTTTAAACGAGTATAAGCGAGTATAACAATTCTAAGTAACCCCTAGGATAAGCTATACTCACTTTATCTATTCTCATGGGCCTACATGTCAAATCAATTTTTACACTTTATCACATTAAATCACCTATCAACACCTCTTATACATCAAAGGGTCCACATGTCAAATCAACTTTTTCACACTTTATTTATATTTTATTCTTTATCAACCAAACAACTCAACCTTTATTCTTACGTTTTCCAATGATAATAATAAAAAACACTAGAAAATCTCTTATTACTGTAGATTTGTTATCTATACTGGTATAGTTATCTATCCAGAATAACTCAATTCCTCAATCCAAACGGGGGGTAAGAGACTCCAAATAAATCCATCATGCTCAATCGTTAATGATTTGTTTCCCACTGGGAAATCCTCCAACTGAAGGAATCCCCACACAGATTCTAAAAAGGATGGGGGGGGGGGGGGTCAATAAAGCAATGAAGAAATATATTTTCAGGCAACTTCTGCCAACCCAAATGCTGACACTACGTCACATCCATTAAAGTAGAATATAGATACTGTTGCCTTCTTAAGGAACCCAAAAAATCTAATTCCAAATCAAGGAAAAAGAAAGAATGTCAGAAATTCAAGAACTTATCAATAAGATTATCCAGAAAAAAATACAGAGGAACAATTTCAAGAACCCAACATATTAAGAAGGAAAGAGGGAACAAAATATTTCTTAGGAGATGTGACTTACCATGTGCCTGCAAGGTAGGACCGTTGTATCCCGTGGTTCTGACAGGCAAATGACGCATTCTTTCCCAGGGTCATTCCCATCAAATTCCCCATCAACTGAATTTCCAATTCCATAAATCTCTTGCAACTCGTACCTAGTGCCATTAACCCACAATATTTGCTTCACCACCTTAACGTGATACTCTCCATTCTCCTTCTTCTCAAAAACAGCTTGTGTGATTTGTGAATTTAAACCTCCGAGCTTCTGATTTTCCCCTGTCAGTCCATTATCGTTGGGTGGACAGGCTTCTGCCTTCACTGCAAGAGGGTACACTTCCATCTCACCCTCTTTTCGTAATTCCTGTTCCTCAAACATCGAAAAATCAATTCCAGTCCCAGGTGGTTGCCTGAACTTTTGGCCCAATCCTCCTTTAAACGATACTGTGATGGGTTCAAGTACTTTTTCCTTCGTCGATGTCAAATTGCAGTCAAATCCTTCTTTCGCAAAAAAGAAAACAGTAATGCTGCACACAGCACACAACAGAAAAACATTAATAGGGTAGAACATTTGGAGAAATCTAGCATGCATCAGTGTTTCTCTTATTTTTCAAAAACAAGACATACCATAGTCATAGATGAAGAAAGGAAGCAAAATTGGAAGAACTCGTAATCAACAACAAATTCAGACAATAACCAAAACAGATCCACATCCACGAATAAAGGGTAACAATTAGGACAAAAGAACAAGTATTGATCTTGACGACCTAAAAGGGAAACCGTCTTTTAGAAAGAACACATCTCCAACCAGAGAAATTAAATTTGATATGCAAGTCATTGAAGTATGATAGTCCACATACTGACAACACCTCACTGGTCGCATAGAGTACACTTCATACAATGTGACTGTTCCAAAGCCCTATAACCAGTAATGGTCTAGCACTTCTTACATCAAACATTAAATTCAATAACCCAGTGACACCCCATGACACCCTACACTAAACTTGTGGATGTTTCCTGATAGTTAAGCACAAAACCCTACTCTAATCTTGTATTGGAAACGCCCAGGGGATTACAGTGAGTAAACATTCGACACTGGAGGCACATAAATCTACAGGCCTAGGTGGGTCTTCGCTCTACATTTGTCACCTATGCCTCTCAGTGTGTATCAGGCTATCAGCATGGGTTTATGAGTTACTACATTATATATGACTTCTCATTTATATTAATTATGCTAACAACAGCGTACATGCAAATGTAATTTAGTCCAAGGTAAATAATTGTCTCCTTTTCCTCCACTTAAGTATATAATTGTTCTGAATCTTGAAAAAAACATTCAAGATACTGATTGCAACGATCTTAAATTTCATTTCTCGGTTATTTCAGTCAGGCCCAAGTTAATTAACATATCGATCATCACATATACAACACCCTTGAGTAAGATGCTTAATTAACAAAAACGGAACAGTGCGAAGCAGGACTATGCTCAAAAACCAATCATACACCATAGAAGCATAAATTATTGATAGCAAAATCAGACATGGTCTATAATATGTGAATTAGCAACAGAATAAACACAGAATTTTTTTAAAGATATGACATAACATGAACAGATCATAAAATTGGCCTCTTGGAAAACAGATTAGATGAATAAAATTGAGTTATGGATGAACACATGCCCAAATAAGAATGGAGATGAGATTTACAATCCAAAAATGATTTATTGAATAAGGAAAAAATTCCCGTTGCATAAAGCGACAACACACAGTTATAAAGGTGCTTGAAAAGCTGCAACCTTAAGATTTAAATTACAATAAGACATATCCATATCACTTTTCCCATGAATAAAGGGATGGCTGCAGCGGGCTAAAATAAGCCATCAACTCATACAAGAGCATCATTGATCCACATAACAGGGCTCTCCCAGACCAGATTATCAGCGAAGGACCACAATTACCAGCACTTGGAATGTGGCTTTCTGTACAAGTCTTCAAGACACATTTGGAAAAACAGTTTGACAACAGATTATGGATGGAGGGATAATGTACTGAGCAAAATTCTGTCTGAATAAATTGTCATTTTTTTATTATTGTAAAAAGGGAACAAATTATTCTAATGAATATCAAGCATATTTTCAGGTTTCTGAGGCAATTTTATGGAAATTTGGTTTTCTTTACATTTTTATCAATATTTTGGGAATGATGAAAGTTTCTAAGAAAATTTGTTCTTCAAGATTAAAAAGCATAGAAATCAGTCATCCCATATGTAGAACTATAAACAGAAGTAAAACATAGTGCAAAATAGGCTGAACTGCACAGTATTACTTTTCTTCTGCATTAAAATCTGTAATCCCATATGGAGAACTATAAACAGAAGTAATTTAGCTGTTCACAGAAACAACAGTGCCAACACTAGGTGTGAAACACCATGGAAATTGAGACATGATCTGATTTTACAATGATGTGGATGAGATAATTCTGGGAAAATGAATGTTACACAAGAAATCTATATGATATATCACTTCATATTTGTGAAGCCTATCCGCATAATTGATGCTATCATTAATGGAGTTTCAAGAATAAAATCAAACTATCAAAGTATCGTGATCACAGAGTCAAAGGATCAAGAAAACCATTTATGTAAGCATTTGTTTTCGGGTAGTATAATAAACAATTGTTTACAGTGTGACATTGTCAATTTAAAATGTCACCATTTGTTTTGTGTCATCTAGAGCAACATCAGTCGATGTGAGCGTCTGTTAACAAATACTAAGATAATTCAGACGATTTTCATGAGGTTATGGAATTTTAGGAATGGACATGAGAGAATAATAGATACGCGTCTGCCTTTAAAAAAGATATTCAATTGTACTGAGTAATAACATTTGCACAAAAATGTAAACATTTGTAGGTTAACCCAAAAAAGTCCGTGGCACTTATTCCGCAGTTACATTTGTAAGCATAGTCTATTATTGCAGAAGGCTGCCATAACATTTCTAAGGTTTACTTGGACAGAGATTACAATTCAAGTCAATAGCAGGTCAAGGTTTTCATAAAATCTACAAACCACCTAATTTTATAGTCAACATAAAGCAACAACATGTTTTTGATTTGATTATTTCACAGCATACACAAACAACAAATGAAAAGATAGCGGTGGAATTGTGATGTCCTGATTCTGACATCTCCCAACAAGATGAAAAAAAATTGCGAGATTTCACATCACAACTGTTGTCCAAGTTCCATTTCTTCGACTAATACAATAGTGATTAAAACAAACAAATCCTACACCACATAAATAAATATAGACTGTCACAGTGCAGTACAAGGAAGGATAAATAAGCCAGTAGCTGACTGCATCAGCGTCCATACATCAGCCAAGAAAAGCTGAGAACCCATTCTTCGCAGCCAGCCAATCTAAGTTGGCCCAACAGTCTTTCTTTCACAACAAAAAAAAAAATATTGGTCCAGCAGTGAAGCACAGGACCACTGAGATATTCTGGAAATTAATGTAAAGCAACTAAAGAAAACCTAGGCAACTGATATGGTTAAGGGGGGTGAGACCGAAACATTGGTTGCAGTTCAGATATAGTAAAACTCAACATAGAGTTGGACTTATTAAATTGAAAGAAAATAGAAGAAAGGAAATAGAGAAAAGTGTAAAATTTCTCAAGCTGGTGAAACAGCTTGAACACTGTAAACAAAGAATAAGTGCCATGGAAGAGTGTGAAAAAAAAAATTACTCCAAGGTACACATAAAACCAAATTCCAGAGGAACACAAAATAAATCAAATAGCATATGTAGATTACGGCCTTCCAATTTGCATAAAAGGAAATAGCATATGCAAATCAAGCAACACTAACAATGAAAAAAAAAAGAAGAATCAGATGGTTCATCACCTGCCGTCCACGGTCGCATCGAAGGTGAAGCAGATGAGGAAATGGCCAGGGTTGGCCTCATCAGGCTCTACCCTCAGAGACTCCTTCTTTATGTTGACATCGTTTCTGATGGTCACGGCCTTCTGGTGCTCCACATAGGGCATGAGGCTTGTCGGCGGTGGTCCGCACGGATACCTACCCCCGGGTACCCAGCCGAGGTCGCCGGCGCGGTGGTGGTCGTAGGGGGCGGGCAGAGGGGCGGGGATAGGAGGGGGAGGAGGGGGGTAGTACGCGGAGTACTGATAATAGTGGGGAGGTGGCGTGTACTGCGGCGGTGGAGGATAAGGAGTCGCCGCCGCGAAGACGTATCGGTTGCCAGCGGCTTCCGGCGGGGCGGCGGGCTGGGGAGGAGGAGGCGGAGGTGCGGGGGGCACCACCTGGTTCGCCTGGAGGTGATGGTGGTGGTGGCTCCGCCTCCGTCTACCGCCGCTGCTGCTGCTCCCGATGTTTCCCATTCAGAGGGAGGGGGTCGCTTAACCCTAATTAAGAAGAAGAAGAAGAAGAATGAAAACGCAACGCAACTGACTTTAATAAAATGATGATTTCAATACAGAAGAGAACTGACCCTTGTTTTTTATTTAATGTTTAAAAATAATGACGTTAAGGACGATACGATAACGATATGAGTATGGCTTCGTGGGAGGGGAGAAGTGAGAGAGGAAGTGGAAATCAATTGAAACCGCTCATTGCGGAGGGGAGGATAGTGATTGAGATGTATACCTGATTTTATTATTAATTTCAAAACAAATATATATCATTCCAGACGTTCTCTCCGTCTCACACACAACCTATAATAACCTATATATGCCCCCCCCCCCCCCCCCCCCTCTCTCTCTCCCTCTGTCTCATTCATCTGCGCTGCTTTCCTTTTTTGATACTTTATTGTTATTTTTTGAGTAATGGAGAGGTTGCGTAAAGATCCACCACCACAGCACCAACAGCCGAATCGTTTCGTTGCCCAAAAAGATAACAAATCTCTCCCTAATTTTTTTTTTTTATTTATTGATAATTCTCTCGTGCGGGGAGCACGTGTAGACGGTGGAGGGATGCAATAGTACACATCCATCACTCAATTGTCCGGTTTGGATCTTTTTTTCGTTTTTTTACGCTTATTATCATGCTTGACTTTTCATTGTAAAATTGTCACGTAATCATACTAAAAATCATATGGTTCCAAGCAGAGGATCAGAATACACCTATTGTCCCCTTTTTCAATCAGTATTCATTCTTATGTTTTGTGTAATGGTTTAAGATGCGGAGATGGAAAGTACCATTATGAGATCATCCTGTGTTAAAATTGGTCAATGGAAATATTATTTTATATATTTAACATGTTGGTTTTTCAACACTAATTTGTATTTTATTAAAACTTTTGAATGAGTACACCAAAATTTCTATATATATTCAAGTTGTTAATGAACGATAGACTATTTAGAATCTTTGAATAAAAAGCAAACTCTAAAATGGAATAAAAAAATTTACAGGTTTTTTTTTCTTACTAAAAGTAGAGGACAGATCTAAAACCAGCTAGCATTTTTAACCCATCGAAATATTGAATATGGGTTTCATAGTTGAGCGTCCCCGTGTACTAACTACTAACATGGATATCATCCCTGCCCTGAATCATTTTCAAGATCTTTCCACACAAAACAACTGAAAAGGCAACTATTCCATTGTCGGCATTGATTTTGACCTCCATCCCAATGAACCCTCAAAGAATTCCAAACGAATAAAGTTGACAGACCACATTCTATTACTATGGGGGCCATCAAGTTTAATGATTATAATAATATATATGTGTGTGTATGTTGTATGTGTAAGCCTTGGTGTTTTGAGTATTTAAATAAAAAAGTGATTGATTAACACATGAAAACATGGATAAAGCTGGAAAGAGAGGGTGGTGGTGGTGGTATCCAGCCATTATGCATATTTAGCTGTACCGTTTCAACGAATGTGATTGATGATGGGGACGACCAAAATGCAAATACCATACTCATTTTTCATCATGATTTTTTGGCGCAAATGGAAGACCAATTTTTAAGTTCATCTAGTCTTTGAAGCGGGATCACGACGAGTTCTGGCGCTTTGAGTATGCAAACCAGTTACCCAAACTTCTTTTGGGTACGAAATTCGAATGGTTCAGAATTTCTCTCGTGTCGTCCGCTTGGGTGTGCGCTCCTCACCCCCGCGACAGCCAACACTACCCAGCGACGAAAAAAGCACTATTTCAGTGCGTCGGTCATTTCAATGAAAAAATAGACATGCACCGTACACGTAAAATGAGAACGCCATTATTTTTGTTTGGTTGGGAAGTTTGCATCGACTGGTATCCACAAATGTCAACGTAAACATTGTTGGAATACCGACACCAATCCAAACCACACACAAAAGAAAAATGTGAGACAATTATTTTTACAATTTAAAACACAAATCACATATGTTTTTATTTAAAAAAATAAAAATAAACATCAATTAACGATTATATGTTTTAATGAAAATTATATATCGTTATATTTCAACTTGAATAAACATGTTTTTAGTAAATGTAAAAAAAAATTAACAATGTGTATATTTTATCTAAATATATATATGTTTCATTGGATTTTTAACAATATATATAGGATTGCATTTTGAACTGTAAAAATTAGGGATGCAATTTGGTCTATCTGATTCGATTTTTTATAAACCCAAATTGAATTTAATTATATTCACGTCTAACTTGAAAATTGAACCGAACCGAAACACAAAAACCGAATCGAACTGATATTGTTTAATTAACCTGAACTAAACTGAACCGAACCGTTAAAAATACATACATACATACATACATACATACGGGATCAAGTTAGGTCTAACAGGAGTTGGGCAATTTGATTGTCCAATGAGTTCATAACCGTCTGATCTTCTTATTTAGTTGCGATTGAGATATTTTGTAAGATTTCAAAATTAAATTTAGAATGTCATTAAATTATAAACTTTTTTTCAAGAGTCAATTAATTTGTATATCAAGATCGGACAGTTAGGAATACATTGGCCAATCAAATTGTACAACACCTATTGAACCTAACCTAATCCCCATACACACGCATACACCCAATTATTTTTTTTTTTACCAATTTGGGTTGGTTATAGTTTTTTTTTTTGGTTGATCTACAACTTTATATAATATATAAAAGGTTAGGACTTGAAATATACATTTGTGTATTCATTTTTTATAAATACTAATGGCATAACAACAATATAGTTTTTAATATAAAAAGAATGATCTAAATGAATATTGGGTACGGAGAATCATGTGTTAAATTTGATTCGATTCAGTTAGTTCAGTATTTTTTTAAATAAAACTAAATTTCAACTAAAATAGATCGGTTAATTAATTTTTTAATTTATTCCCAAACCAAAGCAAAAAGTTATTGACCCAAAAAACAAAAATCGATTTGGATAGATTTGAATCCGATTTAATTATTGCCCCCAGTAAGAATGAGTGTAACAGCGCCCCTGCATATGAATGTGAGAATACAAATTAGCTGTGAGAATACAAATTAGCTGTGATGGGCTGGGTAATGGGCTTTGAGCCCAGTGGCTTCTAGTCTATGAGCCCAGTTGTTCGTTGGTTTGCTAAAAAATGATGGATAATGTTACGTCCGGCTCTATTTTCAGCTATAATTCCAGTCTACACGTGTTTTAAATTTTTTTTAAATAGTATACATCATCTAATAACGTACATGCTCTTATAAAAAAAATGAAGCATATATTTCAAAAAATTGCATTGATGCATTTATAGAAAATGTAAAAAAATTCTTTCGAAACATATGTTTTGTTAACATGAGCATATGCGTCATTAATTTTCTATCAACGCATATAAGGCTAAAATTGAGGCTGAAAATGGATCTGGGTTTAACAACGCCCAAAAATGATATGTCCAGCTCCGCATAACTGCATGCAAACTCGTTATATGAAATACATACTATTATATGACATGGAAATATACACTGAGATATAATAATATAAATTATTTAAAAAAAAATTCATCTTTAAATCTATGATAGAACTCATATATTGCGTTAGACTGGGTTACAAAACAGACTAAAAGTGTGTTAGCGTTTTGATTTTATTATCGATGTATTTGATGTTGTTGCAAGTTGTCCCATCAAATAAGGTATGGATTATGGGTGCCTCTCTTTGCATCTCTCAAAAATGTTTGCACGCCCCCTTAAATATATATAAGATCTGGGATACAGTTAAACCCCCCCCCCCCCCCCCCCCCAATTTGAAACCCACATTTTTGTGCACAAAAGATAAGATGAGGAGGTGGAGGAGGATGGTTGAAAGAGGGACAGAGGGGGAGTGGTGGACAATGGGGAAGGACTTGCAAGGTAAAAACGATGGCGAGGAGATGAGGTCACGAGGTGAGGATGACGTGAGGAGACAATGGCCGCAAAAAGAGGTCAACGGCGAGGACAAAGGTTGCATGTTGTTTTTGGGCCTTGAGGAGTCAGGGACAAACAGTTGGATTTTTTTTTAAATGAGGGTGCAAACAAAAATCAAATACTCCATGTGTATATGATGGGGCTTTTAAATGAGAATTGTAATATAGTTGAGTGTGTAAACAGGAGGAGCGTGTATATATATATTTGAGGGGTGCAAAATAGCGGCACCCTTGGGTTATATCATACTAGCATTTTTGAGAGTCTCATGTCATGTAATTAACCATGTTGAACCACTTGTTGTGGGGTTCTATTCTTCTTTAACGGGTCACAGGAGTAAATTTTATGTGAACCATCTCGCAATGTCGAATGTAGATAGGAACATAATCGCTAAAGGGTGCATGCAGAGTAATTTTCTTGTATCTTGTTTGGTTGTGTACCATACCTCTAAATGGTGCAATAGAATGTGTGTTGCAAGCATCGCTTAACAGTGATGTGCCTATCTATGTGGCATCACTAAATGAGTCACATGAAATTCCTCTTTGGCCCCCACACAGGATCCAAATTCCTTGTGCATAATACCGTTGAATGCATCTTAAGTTGATGTCATTTGCAATGAGAGAATTAGCATATGCTACGTACTTAATTCTAGGTTCTTGCTCCCATTCTAAAAGTCATTTGTTTTCCATTCAACTTCAATAATTATGAAAGTGAATTGGCAACAAATGCATCCACTCTACTTATTCCATGTGAAAATATTGAGAAACAATCATTACTACATTACATTTTGCGCGCCTCAACATATTTCAAATATGGGAAAAATTCATATAAACCTCTGCAATCTACCCGATATCCATATAACCCTTTTTCCCATGTTTGGTTGGAGAATAAAATGAGTATAAAGTGGTATAGGGAATGATAAAGCAAAAAAATGTGTTTGGATGAGTGGTATAACATGGTATAGGTATGTCAGAATAAACTAGTATAAAGTAGTATAGAGATTCTAACTAACCTCTGGAATTAAAGTTATTCTAGGTTATTCCACCCAAAGAATAAGTGGACCCACTCTCAAATCAACTATTATCACCTCTTATAAATCACCTGTCAAATCAACTATCATTATTTTTTTACCTTTTATAAATCTTTATCCATACTTTATTCACATTTTACCCAAACAACAAAAAATTTATTCTTACGTTTTTCAACAAGAATAATTCAAAACACAACTAAACACAAAATCATTTTATCTATATTTATACTAGAATAATCATAAAAATCAGAATAATTTAATTCTCGAACCAAACATGGACTTTGTGTTTTAGTAAAATCCAAATAATACCCTGCAAATTTATATAAGTATAAATAAAACCCTGGGTTTAAAAAATGTTAACAGGATTGGAATATTCAATTATGTTAACCAAGTTGTGTACATTTAAACCCTTACATTATGTACAAAATCAACCTCTCAAATGACAATTTTACCCTCATCATCATCATCTTCTCCAACAAACCAACTGCCCATCTTTTTTGGCCCTCTTCCCTCCCTACATCCTCTCCTCCCATCACCACCACCTACCTCCTCCCACCACCACCACTCAACCCCTTCCATCCTCCCCACCACCACCCCCCCTCTATCACTCAAACCACCACCACCGCCCCCTCCCGTCCTCACCGCCACCACCCCTCTACCACTGCACACAAACCACCACCAACATATCATTGCTCCCTCACCATACCACCACCGTCCCCTCCTTCCCACGCACCCCCCACTGCCCCCTCCCTCCCAACCACCACCAGCACCCCAAAAGCACCATCATCACCTCTTAACCAGTAACCATAACTCCCACCTCCCCTCCCTCCTCTTCCTCACCACACATCAAAATTCCTGGTGACAAAAACTATTGAAACCCAACTAATATGCAAAATGGATCTATCTTTAGAATCCCTGATTCAAACATTTGAAAACCCATAAACAATGAAAATGAAACCTAAATCAATAACCGATTAAACAAATATCTAGGACTGATTAAATTAATCTGGGATTCAAATTGAAAAATCCAAGATTCCATTCAGCGAGGCCAGCGGCGATGAGGGAGGAGAGGGTTGAACGGGTTGGGTGACAAAATAACTTGGGGTAGTTAGGTAATTATACATAGATGGTTAATTTTAATCACCCACCAGGTGATTTATAGGTGTTTAATGGATTTTAGTGAAATTTACCATTACAGGGGGTTATCTAGATTTCAAAAAAATACGGGGGATAATGTGAATATTGAATAGTTTATAGGGGTTATATGGATTTTTCTCTTTAAATATTTCAGAAAGCAGAATATATGCATTTGTCTAGCTTATATAGGTTAGGCTAGGTGAGGGGTGGGCCTGTCAACAGATCGGGTCAAGGTGGATTCAGAGTTGACCCGTAGCAGGACCCGACGGACCCGGGTCCAATCCATGACCTAGACCTAGACCTAGACCCGGACCCGTCAGACCTCGGTCTGACTCGACCCGAGACTGGTATGTCCCAAAGATAAACCTCTTTAGCAGCCCTGATGATTTCTTAGTTGCAGCAAAGAAATTCATTGAAAGAATGGTACAAAGGCATTTGAGAAACTCGCAAGTAAGGTATGATCGTGCAAATGAGGCATATATGAGTCCCTGTTTTTATTTGCATCCAGTGATATATTTCTGTTTGTTCATCTCTTCATTCTTTCTTCTTTCTGGTCATTTATTTAAAGGTGACTCACATTTGGTTGATACATGCAAGTGGAATGACCTCTGATCAGTTAAATTAAATGTTCTTACCCATCCATTTAAAATCTATGAAGCCCGTTGAATTGGATTTTGAGAAATGTGAACATGTATTATAAGTCAGTGCTGGTTGTAGTAGTTCATAACCTTTTTTTCCTGTTGAACATCTCAGTTCAATTTGACACAGTGACTTCAATTGATCTTGGATGTCTCTAGTCATTCCAAACTCCAAACCGTGATACAGAGTCAATATTAATAGACATCTTGGTAAATGAGATACAGGGCCAAAATGTTATGGATACAAAATAAGGAAATTAGAGCTTGGTAAATGACATATAAAATTATGGATCAAATTAATTCTAGTAGCCTAATAAAATTATGGGTCAATTAATTATATATAAATTAATTGGGTCTCGGGTCCATAAGATTGGGTCAGAGTGGACCCGGATCCGACCCGTTTATATGTTCAGGTCCACTGGGTCGGGTTTAAATCGGATCGAGTATATTACATGTGTATTCAAATTCGGATCGAGTCGGATCCAAGTTTGGACCCGACCCGACCAGTTGACACTTGATAGGCCTATTTAAGACTTCCATATAAGAATATAGAATTATAAGGGGTTCCATGTAAGTATATAGAATTATAAATCGAATAAAAAAAAGTACTGATAATTAAGTTACCACACAAACATATGCTAGCATTCATTTCCTGTTATTTGTAATTGGATTAACTTTGAAATAATTGGCGGAAGGCCCCCTAGTGGGGTGGTCGAAACGCACCCTCCCCGAAGGGGAGGTCGCGGGTTCGAATATGCTCCTCCACCAATTACCAAGCAAAATAAAAATAAAAATGGAGAGATGTCGCATGGAATCCATATATAAATTGAAATAAAAGATAGTGATACAATACTATGATTACAAAGGAGTTTTACAGCGGTTTCAAGAAGGGAAAATGCCTTTGGGGATGAGGACGTCACCGATGTTGTTGTGCCACGGATCCGCAAGGTGGGTCGCCAGGTTCTCCAAGGGCCCTGTTCCTGGGTATGCCGACTGCTGCACGCAGAATCCCACAAACGCCAACAGAGCCAGCCGTCCTATACATATATCATTATTATTAAGAACAGACGAGAGAGTATCAATGTTGATGGGAGGGAGGATTGATTAGTGAGTGAGTGATTTACCGTTTTTGATCTCCTTGACCTTGTACTCCTGGAATTTGACGGGGTCCTTGGAGTATCCCAATGGGTCGAAAGCACCGCCTGGGTATTTCTTCTTCTCGGGGTCCTTCTCCATGCTGCGCTGGTGCTCCACGAATGCGATTGACAGGAACTCAATCACAAGGATGGTGGGGAGGGTGCCCCAAGGGACAGGGTTCCCCAGGTAGGTCGCCTGCCCGCCTGGCACCGCCGCCCACTCCTGTGCCTTCACCCAGTTGCCCAGTCCCAACGCCTCAGGAACAAGGATTCCCGGCTGTCACCATACATACATATCATCATTAACACATATCACATGTGAATTGATGATAACTGTTTGTTTGTTTGTGTGTGTGTGTGTGTGTACTTACAACGGCGAGCATGGCCCATCTGCAGTGGATAAGCTCGGACTCCTTGAACCTCTCCAGGTTTTCTGGCACCGAGCCGAGACCGAGGGGGTCGAACCCAAAGTCACTGTGTTTGTCAATGATTAACAAAGGCATGCATCATCCTCAAGCAAGAGTAAAATAAAAATCAGACAAGTCTTGGTTGGGGTTACCGACCCAGGTGCGGAGCCGTCGAGGTAAGGGGGACGGGGCTCGCCGGGCATCCACTCGGCGGACATGGAGAAGCGTGATACGGAGGCATTGGCGGTGGAGCTGGGAAGAGCAACAGCGCCGCTGCTGAACTTGGACTTGGATGAACAAAGGAGGCTCGGATGGTACACCGAGGAGGCCAAAGCCGAACCCCTCAACATGGCTGCCATTATTTGCGTCCCTTCTCTGTCTCCCTGCAGGTTATCCAAGAACCAGTGGTTGCAACAATTAAGTAGTGGTGGACTCACCACTCCAATCCGAAAGATGATTCTCATTGGCGAGTGATTTGGGATTATTCGCTGCCCATTGGTCCACGTGTCGTTGGTGTCGATAGGGATCCAGATTTCTTCAGACTTTCCTGAGGCTGTCGTTGAGCCAGCCGAAATATCATATCCATGTGCATTCCAGTCCCTCTGATATCTGATCAAACCATCTAAATTATTCATCTTGGTCGACTCAGCCCATCATATGGACGTTGATCCAGCCACTTGTGAGTTGTGACCCCATCACCCTCCCTACATCTACAAAACTGATTGAGCTCTGGCAGGCTGTCTTTTTAACGTCTCAAATATAGTCTTATGTGTCCTGTTGATCTTCTCTACTCCCTGTATCGAAAGATATACTTTGTTAGAAAATTTTCATATTTTTCAATAAATGACATCATTTAATTTATTAGAGTATATACATCACCTTTTATAAAAAAAAATTACATACCTCGATGGATTGTAAAATGGACCGTATATAACATTTTCCAAACTGAATTGAAAATTCATTTTCCCAGTGGCATTTCAAAAAAAAAAAAAAAAACAGAGAGAAAGAAAGAAAAAATGAAAATCACTGGATCCAAGTCAATCGCGAGGGACAGTGGCATTTAGGCCCAGTTTGTAATTAAGCTCCGCGCCATCTTGAATATTCCATATATGTGATTGTAGTAGATGCATAAAAATTCATCAAAATGGATGTTGTCAAGTAGACAATGCTTAAAACGACATGATGCATATGAATAGGATGTTTGATCAGATACAATGAACAAATGTATTTTGAAAATAAAAAATGTGTTATAAATTGACTAGTTTATGAGATACATAATATCATCTTTATTTGTCATCATTAAATTTCTCTCGTCTTAGCATGTCTCCATGCTCTGCTAGAAAAATATCAGCTTTATCTATCCCATCGGGAGAGCCTCCATCCACCATGGTCGTTCTTTCTATATTTAAATGTCAGCGGTGCTACAAAAAACAATGTTTTAATTCAAATTAAAGTCATCTTATGAAGTGAGTCAAGTGCAATAATGTCTTGCTCAATTCAGCTCACTAAAGTTAAGTAACGTACATGATAAAATGTATTAAGACCCCTGAAGTTTTTGAAACCTACAGAAACACCCCCTCAAGTTTAAAAACATGCTCCACCCTGAGGGACGACTGTTTTATGGCTTTATGTTGACATCGTTTCTGATGGTTAAGGCCAATGTCTCTCTTGGACATTTCATCGAACAAGTTGAACGTCATCTCAACTTCAGCGCACATTGAATTCATAACAATGAGCTTGTTCGACCGGGCCATTGGGGAGTCTGTCCACGTCGACTTCATTATCAACTGGTATTCATTGGCCCATGAAAGGTTACCAAAGTAACAATATTGTCTCTCGCAACCAAGTTAACTATGTAGCAGCAAAGAAAAGATCATAATTTCTCAATGTTTTCAAGCTTAATAGTTGTGCTACTTCAGATAGGTGTTCAGACGTCGTGCAACCTTTTAGCTTGTGACATTGCCTGCGTCGCGTTTAGGCACGTGTCTTGGTGAGACGATGAAGGTTGACACCATGAACGACGTTGTTCTGAGTCAATTTTCGAAGATGGGAGGTATTTAACAAATGTAAAGAGGAGAGAGAATGAGGAGGAACCTAATAAATTAGAGGAGTGTACGGTGCTTTTTTGATCCCCAAAGGGAGCCCAAGGAAGGAGACGTGGACATTTTTGGTAAGCCCGTCACGGTCGGGTGCGATTCACGTCGTTCGAACGGCCCACGTCGCCGCCGCACCTTCGCAGGTGCGGGTCGTGCGGTCGTGCGGCGCGACCAAGTCGAATCGAGACGTGGACCCAATCCGCACGACCGCACGACCGCACGCTATCACTCGCGTATATATATATATATATATATATATATATATATATATATATATATATATATATCCGATGATATCGTGCGGGTCGTGCGGCGTCCGACGGGCCGTCGATCGCATCCAATCGCGGGTCGAGATATCAGACCGTCGGGGGCGATATCGACCCGTGGTCGATGCGATCGACCCGCGATCCGCACGACCCGCACCGTCGGATCCGCACGACCGCACGACCCGCACGCTATCATCCCTATATATATATATATATATATATATATATAATTCGATTGCACATGTTTGAAACAATGTGTTTTGAATTTTCAATGTTTTTTTTAATATCGCGAGTTATTATATTATAAGGCTCCGTTTGGCGGAGTGTTTACATAGCGGTGGAGTCAGCGGATACTCACAGACGCGAACACGGACACAAACGACTCGTTGTGTCGCTGTGTCAAAAACCCACACACTCCTTGTTGTATCTTTTTTTAGCCCATTTGTCTCGTGCTCCTCCACTCCGTGAAACAAAGCTTCCCCCACCATGGGTCCCCCCCCCCTCGTATTCTGTCCACCGCGGACGCCCACGACGTGCTCCCAAGTGGAGCCTAAGTGTTGAATATAATGTGAATGTATTGATAATTTAATGTACACCGAATGTTGAATGTGATCGAACGTGTCTTGATTTTTCTTTTGAAAAAATATCCAACTCGACATTAATACAATCAAACAAGTCCTCCCAGGTTGACAGTCCAACTGTCGAATGTTGTAGAAACTGGTTGGATAAAACTATTGTCGAATATTTTAAACAGTGGTTGGGATTGTCAAATATATTAAATAATGGTTGACATTCACCCCAAAGTCAAAGATCATAATTCGTGAACGAGCAATCGAAAAGATTTTGGAGCATCCTCAGGGGTGGATATTGTTCCTCCAATTATTATAGTACCAAGTATTTCTTTACGAGTTCTAATATGATCAGATTTATAAGTATCTCTTGTAAAATATGAGCAACACCAAAACCCTTAAGAACCCAAACTTTCATTTCTCCTACGCGCTGTCTGCCTTGTTTGGCCCTTCCTTTAAGAGGTTGTTGTGTAACAAGTGTGTAAGTTGTATGTGTTAAATAATGATTGGCATGATGACTGTCGAATGCATAAAATAAATGTTGACAGAGTGCTTGTCAATTTTTCTAAAGAATGTTGACATGACAACTAGAGAATGGTTGTTAGGATTAATTATGTTCAAATTAAACATATGCATGAATTTTTTAATTTTTGGGTTGGTGGGCTCAGTGAATTGGAATCAGGAAATCACTCCGTCACCCTGTGGAATTTCACAAAAAGAAATGTTCAGTGGACCTGGACCTTGAAAACCACTGGATCCAGCAGTCAATCACGAGGGACTGTGGCATTTGGACCATATATGTGATTGTATTAGATGCATAAAAATTAAAAATTCATCAAAATTGATGTTGTCTAGGCAGTACTTAAAAGACAGGATGCAGATAAATATGATGTTTGATAAAATACAATGAACTTATCCTTCATGTACAATGAACACATCCTTTTATGTGACAGACCCCTTAGTGGGGTGGTCGAGACGCACTCTCCCCAAAGGGGAGGTTGCGGGGTGGTCGAACCTGCCTTTACCCACAAAAAAAAAAACATATCCTTTCATTTCGAAAATAAAAACTTGTAATAAAAAGATAAAACGTAAAATAAATTGACTAGTTTATGGGATATATAAAATCATCTTTCATGGATATACGATGACATTTCATTAACACGACATTTGATAACTCTAATACCTTTAATAGAAATGAATGAAGATATTAATTTTGAGATAAACAGAATGATCAAGCTCAATCAAGTTTTAGAGCTCTTACCAACTCCCTGAGCCACCTTAGTTACAGGCGGCCTTGATTCATATAAATAAAAAACAAAAGTACCGTTCGAATTAACTACCTTTATCACAAATTCAACTGAAAGTAGCCGCTTGTTGCAGTAGTACCTTTCGGTACTGATAGGCGCAATGCCACGCTTCTGGCGCAGCGGCCTCCCGTTTTTTCCCCCTCCTCTCCGACTCTAAAACGGAACCAAAAAAAAAAGCCCTCCTTTTTCACTATTTTTTCCATCTTCGTTTCTACAGCGACCGATTTTCATGGCGAGCTGCACAACGGCGGCGGCTGCGTTTTCACTTCCAAACCTCTCCTACGGGACGGGGAGTGATGGAGTCCAACGCCATGGAAGAAGAAGAAGAAGAAGGCAGGTCTCCTTCGCCCTCCCCTCCTCATCTTCAAAAGGGGATCTTCAGTTCCTGAGGCAGGGTCTCCGTTGGGTCAAGTCTTCTCCACACCTTTCCGGACTCTCCACCACCGTCAGCCGTACATTCTGGCTCCGCTTCCTCGAAGACCCAGGCGCCTCCTCCTCCTCTACCTTTCCCATTCCACCCTGGCCCTCCCCTTCGTACCCAGGTTATTAATATTAATTCAAAGTTGGGTAAATCAATCCTATGAATCCTCCCTGATTCACTGGGCATTGTAGCTTAATGGGTTTGGTTGGATGGAATTCTTTTTCGCAGGTCTCTCTGGCATGGACCTCTTGATGGCTGATTTGGAAGCTTTGAAATTATACGCATTTCATTTGCACCAACTCACTAAGATTTGGTCCATGCCCCTTCCGGAAACCTATGATCCTCAGATCATCGCTTTCTATTTCAGTTGCAGGCCTCATGTTCTTGTCCTTCGTGTTCTTGAGGTATTTCCATACCTTTCATTTTGCCACTCCTTTTTGACATCGGTGCTCACCACACCATTTAGGGATACTTCAATCTTGAAAGGCTCACTTTTTAGCACCATATTTTATCTAACCCGTGGCAGTTGTTGCATTTTTAATTATATCATTTTTCTGTCAAGTGCTAACTTTTGTGGTTCTCGTGATTGATGTTATCTAATCCTTTCTCTGTACTTTAAACTGCCAATTTATTTTTCTTTGATTAGTACTGCCAAGTGTTTTACTATCTTGCCAATATAATTATGCAAGCTCTTCAGTATATCATTGATGCAAGCTCTTAAAGTGCTCCATAGCAGACATATATACTTTTATTTATTTATTTATCAAGATGTGCTCCATAGCAGACTCCACTTTGATCGGTTAAAAATGATTTTTTTTTTGTACCTTGTATTTGGAATATTCTCTGGTTAGCAAGCTCTTATGATGCTGTATGTCTTCCTAATCAGTAATGTGTTGTATATGAAGATACTTGCCTCTTTTGCATCCGCTGCTATCAAAATGAGAACCTCATCAATTTTAAAGTTTAACAAAATTGGTCTTGAGGAAGATGAAATCGGAAACAGTTCAGACTACTACATTGGACATCTGCTGAAAGAAACAATGTTGAACCTTGGTCCAACATTTATTAAAGGTAATTCTTATCATTTATTGTTTCATTTGATTTAGCAGCATGATTTCTTTTTTTATCTATATATTTGGAGTCCAAGATTTAAGTGCCGTTGCTTGGTGATGCAGTTGGACAGTCTCTTTCCACAAGGCCAGACATAACGGGTTCAGAGATATCCAAGGTTGGGCCACATACTCTATTGCCGTGGCATATAGATTTCCACCTTTTATAGTGATTTTTTTTCAATATATTGCCTTTTTGTAATCATAGCCGTCCTCTTAATGAAAAACATTGCTCTTATGTGTTTGGCAAACACCTGAATCTAGCGTACGTGAAAAGGGTTTTTAAATTTCTTAAGCACATTGGATGTATCTGTTAAACACATTAGATGAATTTCTTCTTAATTAATACCCCTTAATTACATATAAAAGTATACTATAACAAATTTCATGTCTGGATGTATATTCTATTAACAGCTGGCACAGCTGAGTTTTTAGCATAATTTCATAGAATTTCTAGATACTCAATGGTCCTATATATTTTCAAGTATTGGCTATGTAATCATTTGATCAAAGAAAATAAAAAGAGGAGTCCTGATTAGAAGTGCTTCTCCTCCCTAATAAGTAATGTGAGCACTGATAACTAGTTGAATGATAATTTACAGACTTCAACTGTTAGCATAAATCATGTTTGTCAATGTCTTCCCACTTGTTGAGAAAGTTTCTTGACAGGAAATGCACATCAGAGCAGAAGTTTATTTACTCCTCTCATTTTTTTGGTGTCATTTCTGACTATACCTATAATTTATTACTCTCTGAGTTGCCTGTTAGAGTTATCTTCGATTGTTTGCATTCTTTGGTTGCAGGTGTTATCAGAATTGAACGAAAACATCCCGCCCTTTCCCCGGGAAGTTGCAGTTGACATCATTGAACAAGAATTTGGATCCCCTGTTAAAAGTATATTCAGTTACATTTCGGAGAAGCCAGTAGCTTCTGCTTCCTTTGGTCAGGTCACTCTTTGACCTATTGTTTTTTTCTTTAAGGATCATTGACCGGCATTGATATGAATTGGGTGCATTTTCTCATACTGTTATGTTCATTATTTTGGTATGATCTTTTTTTTTTCACATATCTATTTTTCCCCTATTAACTCATTCATTTATTGTGCAACATGTATTCCAGGTCTATCGTGGGAGCACTCTTGATGGCTGTGATGTAGCTGTAAAGGTTCAACGTCCTAATCTGCTCCATGCAGTTGTTCGGGATATTTATATTCTCCGTCTTGGGGTATGCTTTTGTCTGTATTTATTTTTATTGTAAATGAAGCATCCTTATTTGGGGCCTTTTTTTGAGACTTTAAGGCCTAGTTTGGCATGGGGATAAGGGGTTAGGATAATGAAATAATCGGGTTAAATCACTTATTATCCTATATGGCATAAAAAAGGGATAAAACATGGACAATTGTTCACATTTTGAGATAAAAAATGGGGATAGGTTATTCTGGGTAAAAGGTGGAACAGACTTTGTCCCCATTTTTTATCCATATTTTTTAAAATTGGGATAACATTATGACTACCATTTTCACAAAAAAAAAAAAAAAAAAATTCATGAAACAAAAAAAGAGCCCACCAATACAACAGCTCAACAACCCGATGAAACTTGTCAAAAAAAAAAAAAAGCAACGCATGAAACAAGAGAGATTCAAATACACCCAGATCAATGCGTCTAATTTGGGGTTAATGTATATATGTTATAATTCATTAAAAAGGATTTGTAAGTTTTGATTTCATTAAAATTCATAATTTTTTTAACAATATAAATATACTTGATCAATGCAAAAAAAGATATGTAATCACTGATATTTCTAAAAATCAAATCAATATAGCTTTCAAAAAAATATAAATAACATGAAAATATTCTTACCAGTTGAGGTGAATGTGATTTGAAAAAAAGAAGAAATTCTTGAAAGGGGGGTTAAACAAAGGATGCAAGAGTTAAAAACCAGCAGCTTAAAGAGCCCAACAGTCACATGAAAAGAAAGAATGTGTTCCACCAAATAATATTAATGCCCCATTAATAGGAAGGGTAGATTTAGTATTTTTTTTAAAAATTGAAGTTATTCCATATTTTATCCAAATGTGTTCCACCAAATAATATTAATGCCCCATTAATACGAAGGGTAGATTTGATATTTTTTTAATTTTTTTTAAAGTTATCCCATATTTGATCCAAATGCAATATTGAAGATAAAAACACAAAAAAATGAGGATAATAAAAAACATTATCAAATGTAAATCTGGATAAAAATAGTGGTTTTTTTTATTCCCATAAATTAGGCTAATTTATTCTAAATATTTATCTATTTATCAAACTAGACTTAAGCTCTTACTGAGAAACAATGTACTTCTAGAATCATAATTAGCATTTTGACGCTCAAGTTGTGTAGTGTTTTTTTTTTGGTAGGTAAGTTGTGTAGTTACGTTATCATAATGCATTTTTCTCCTCTTAATTTGATGTAATTACTTGCTCAGAAGCCTTGTTTCTGACAGTTAATTATTGTGGTATCTCCCAAATCCCTTTTCTCAATGGCATTGACCAGTAAAGTTTCATATGTTTCTTGATTTATTCATGTGAGAATTCCGATGTAATTGCCTTTATTTTTTCCTAACATTATTTACGATTCGTTTTTCTATTGCTGCTCTAAGAATCTGGAATTTTGAAGGTTATATTGCTCCTTTGTTTGCATTTGAAATTTTGTTCACTGAAACTCCGAACCTTGATTTTCAAGTTAAGATTTGGTATCATATCATAGGATTTTTCAATCAACTATTGCAGCTTGGAGTATTGCGTAAAGTAGCAAAAAGAAAGAGTGATCTTTGTCTTTATGCTGATGAACTTGGGAAAGGCTTAGTTGGGGAGTTGGATTACAGAATAGAGGCAGCAAATGCTTTGGAATTCCAGGTACAGTTTTGTTGGCCCTGATAATTAATAATTATGTTTAAGCTGTTCCAGATGTGTGGCATTTACAAGCTGATACAAAAAAGAGATTTATGGTAACTCGTCATGTTTGCTTTCATTTTAAATTGCTTATGATTTTCATCATTCACAGGTAGCTCATGCCCGCTTTTCTTTTATTTCTGTGCCGAAAGTCTATAGACATTTGAGCAAAAAAAGAGTTCTGACAATGGAGTGGATGGCTGGTGAAAATCCTAGTGAACTGCTTTTTATGTCTCAAGATCCAGGTCATCAAGTTGTTGGGAATTTACCACGCCAAAAACTAGAGGCCCAAAAGCGTCTCCTGGATTTGGTATGCAATAACTGAAGGCTATCTGTTACTTGTTTCTTAATTAGTAGTTTTTTGTGGACATTTTCTTGAATTCCATGAGTCCTAACACTTATTTCCTTTGATGATCTATAGCGAAGAGGTTTGTATTCCAATATGCACCATTGACAAGTTTGTTTCCAAGTTTATTTGGCACACATTACTTTCTAAATGATCATGAGCATGAAAAGTGATCATATTTCTTTTTGCATCATAATGCTTTTTAGCATGGATTTGTAACAATAAAAAGAAAAGAAACATGCATTTTTTTCATTTTAGTATCACTGCATCCTTGTTTCTATGATTTGCATGGCAGGTTCTCTTTTGGAAAACATAGTAATATAGTATGTTGAATTAATTTTAGTGATATATTTATTCTGGCATACATCATATCTGGAGGGCAAAAGGTAATAATTAGTTATCCTCAAAAGGTGTACAATGTAGAAGAAAAGAAATATTAATGATGCAACATGTTGGTTGTTTCCATATTTTATTAATATCCATGAAGTATAGATTGGTGCAACATTTTTTGTTTTTTAGAAGAAATGGTAGGCATCTTACCTTAACTTTAAATGAAGAGAATGCCCAAATCAACATTACAAAAGACGAGAAGAAAAGGCAACTTGACCATGTCACCATAATTCTACTGATAACAACGGTTTCAACACAACTACACCGACACTACTCATTGATAACAATTTTACCCCCTATACAAAACCCAGCTTGCCCTCGCACAAATTTCCCCCAACCTTGATAAATCAGTTCATCATCTCCCAAATATTCTATACATATAATGGGGAACCCCTAAATCTAATATTATAGCACATTAACCATAAAAAACCACAGCACTACCGGAATAAAAGACTGGAAAAATTTAACTTGACAATTCTGTCCCTCTTTGATTTTAGTCTCCTTCCTACTTACCACATCCCTTCCATTGACATGAAATCAATTACGATCCTCGTCGCCGAGTGAAGCAGACTCTAGACCTATCGAGTCACCGGACAAAGGACCACAAGATGGTCCGTAGTTTTGTCCACTGCATTATACATCATGCAAGTCAATGTTCCATCAGGTCCCCATTTCACTCTTTGATTAACAACTTTGATACGTCAATCACATGAAGGCTTTGATTTCAAGTAGATCCTTGATGCCTCAAATCTCTTTCGATTTGATCGTCATAACCTGAAGCCTCGGCCTATTGCTCCTCCACCAAGCATAACCCCTCCGGACCAAGAAACCCTCCCAAGGATGGGGTTTCCAAAACACCAGTTCCAAAAAGCCCTTCACCAAGCACCACCTCATGTAACTCAACCAATGAGGCCTCAAGTCTAGATGCCTCATCATCATAGAGATTTCTTCTCAAGAGTATCTCCCAATGCCCACCATGTGCTTCGCTGACCCAAAACTCACCAAGCATAAACCCTCCAGACCAAGAAACCCTCCTTAGGATAGGGTTTCCAAAACACCTGTTCCAAAAAGCCCCTCACCAAGCACCACCTCCTGTAACTCAACCAATGAGGTCTCAAGTCTAGATGCCCCATCATCATAGAGATTTCTTCTCAAGTGTATCTCCCAATGCCCACTATGTGCTTCGCTGACCCAAAAGGCCAAAACTACCTGACCACCCCATCTTTAACCACCGCTAACTTGAACAATCCAGGGTACTTGGCTTTGGATTGGTGCAACATGTTAGTGGGTGTATTAATCTCAACAGGTATGTATGATTGCAGAGAAGTCAAGTGAATCCACGGAGTTATCCGCAGAATAGTGGACAATAAGAAACAGGAGCTATCTAACTAATGGTCAGACTGGCCTTGTGATACCAACTTAGGGCATGTATGGTTGGGGGCACAAAGAGATGCATTGTTGAACAAACAAATCTTCTTAACACAAAGGATAAATACTGGGTAAAGGAAAAGAACTTCTCCAGTAACATTCGAAATTTATTGAATAAATAAACTAAAAAACCACTCCTTTAGTCAATCACTCTATACGAAGGCCAAAAGCTAGTGTTAACCATAATTCAACACTGTCTGATCGCTACAGAAATCGCATCAATAATAAAAGACTCCTAATAAACTTGAACTCCTAACGTGAAATAAAATTCTATAATTATTTAGACTCCTACTCAAGCTCAAATTTTTAATATGATATGAATTCCTCAAACTTAAAGATTTAGAATAAAAGTTTAGGATCCCTAAAAATTGGGAATTTTGAGTTTATTACAAGAAATTTCAACTTCAAAACTCCTAGGAATATCAACCTTTGACTGACCAGATGGGCCCCTATTTGGTTTCTGTGCACACTAGCAATCCATTTAATAGACTGATCTTTGCTTGATTTCCCTGTCCCAAGTGCTCGAGTCTTTGGCTTGATCTCTTGAAGTTCTTTGGGTGTTCTCAAGCCTTCATAAATGCATCTTTCTGAGCCTGGGTTGATGTTAATTCAGATGGTTCCTAATCCTAGGAATACCTGATATGCTGCTGCTCGCTTCGAATGTTTTTTAAGCTAGTTGATTCAACCCATAGAAGAATTATAAACCTTGGATATTGTCTCATCTTACATTTTTGTGGTCTCCAGATCAACAAAGGAGTGGAAGCATCGCTTGTTCAGCTCCTTGAAACTGGCTTACTACATGCAGATCCTCATACTGGAAACTTGCGTTATACAAATGAAGGGCACATTGGGTATGCTGGCTTTTCAATAGAGTGATGGATAAATTTTGATTATGGATGAAACTGAGCTTTCCAGAATTCATGCACACACAATAATAATTTGAGCGTTGGTGGTTTTGTTTCTGCTCGATGTCTGGATCTGATTCACTTGCTTTATCTTCTTTGTTATGTCATTATTTTTTCCGAGTTTATATCAATTTTTCTGTCTATTAGGTTTCTGGATTTTGGTTTGCTTTGTCGGATGGAGAAGAAACATCAGTTTGCCATGCTTGCATTTATAGTACACATCATCAATGGTGATTGGGGTGCAGTAGTTCATGATTTAACTGAGATGGATGTTGTCCGACCAGGACCGAATCTCCTTCGTGTAACCATGGTATCTCACTTATTTGCCTGGTTTTTCTGATGTGATTGTTTATATGAGATTAAACTTTCTATCACTGTCACTGTTCTCTTTCATACATGATACACTTGGCACCTTGTTTCTCATTCATTACTTTTTTTCATGCTGGTGCCGCTTCAGAAATGCTTCTGGAGAAAGGCTACAACTAACACCTTGTTTGTATAATGGGTCAGGATTTGGAGGAAGCTCTAGGAGAGGTAGACTTCAAATGTGGAATTCCGGATATTAAGTTCAGTAAGGTGAGTATTAATTTGTAAGCACTAGTGTATATTTTTATTTACAAATGATTAATACATTAAAATGACACTTTTGTGTGCCCCTTATAAATATTTTCATTTTCTTCTTCTGGAATTGCTGATAATTATACTTGCGTTAAATGTACTCCTCTAAGTTTAGCATATAAATTGTTGCAGGTTCTTGGTAAAATTTGGTCTATCGCTCTGAGGTATCATTTCCGCATGCCTCCATACTATACATTGGTCTTGCGTTCTCTAGCTTCACTTGAAGGTAATGTATACAACACGAGATACAACTTGAGAATTTTTTTTTTAGTATTTCCTGCATAGGGCAGGATTATCTTAGTCTCATGCCATACATACATATATATACACATGCGTGTGCATGCATGCATGCATGTGTGGACATGTGCGTGCGTGCGCACGCTCAAGCATGGGTGTGAAGGTGCATGTTCGTGAATGGCATATATTATATTCTTAGTATCGATTTTAAAAATAGTATGATGGATTTTAATATTTAAATATTTTTAGTGCATGAATATAATACTTAATAAAGGGAATGATTATTTAAACATCTCTTTCATTAGGCACCATATGAAAGCACCACAAAGCTTCTTCTCTAACATTAAATATTAGCATTTTTTGAAATATTTACTTTCTGAACATCAACTATCACTCTCATTTTTTTATGCATTGAGTTCATCAGGATTGGCGGTGGCAGCAGATCCAGATTTCATGACATTTCAAGCTGCATGTCCTTATGTGGTCCAGAAGCTTCTTTCTGACAACTCAGCTCCTATGAGGAGAATTTTACACTCGGTATATATTAATTTTTTTTCTTATGCCACTAAAAATCAGTTCTATTGATTAGGATAATTGAATTGTGTTGATTAGTAAATCCCAAACCAACTATTTGCTTATGTTTGGCTTTTTGGTTGCTGGTACCTAACAATTGGATGCAGGCGTTATAAGAGCATCTCCTTGTCTAGATGTCTTCCTAGTCTAAGGGTCCGTTTGGAAACACAGATTGAAAAGTAGCTTTGAGTATAAAGCTGCTTTTTCACTTGCTTTTTGACCATATGCTTTTATGGGCTGCTTTTGTTTAATTCAAGAATCATGTTTGTTGCTGCTAGCAGAAGCTCTTTTTGCATATTTAAAATCAGGGTGTTGTTCGGCTATAAATCAATAATTAAAAAGCACAAAAAGGCTATATTACCTTTCTGCCCTCATCTTCACCAAATAAACACTCATCCTCACCAAATAAAAACCCATCGAGGGTTTCATCAACACCTCCCATTCTTTCTCATCACACCGTGAGCATCTCTCCGACAGTCTGTCCTCGAACATTTTCACCCCCAACCGTGGCTGCCGACCGTCAACCCTCTCGCCGGGATGCCGATCGTGGTCTTAATCGACCGCCCAATCAATATTTTCATCCTCTCTTCCAAGTGAGATCCTCACCATTTCCATGATTCAGACCTTCCATTATTTGGGGTTTCAAGGGGAGACAAAAAAATGAACGGGAAGAAGAAAGTATTCAAGGGTTTCATGTAGATATAGGGTTGTAATTTATGAAAATGTTTGGGTAATATGGTCTTTTGCATAGCTATGATTTGATTTCAAAATACAAAATCTCGGAAAGCATACTTCTTTGGCTTTCTAAATCACAGATTTCAATGCACATTTTTGACAGAATCGGCAGGTGGATTTTCATTTAAGCTATGGTGTTTGGCATCCCGTTTGAGGTTTTTTGCTTTTTTAAAAGCTAAAAGCAACCCCAAACGGGTTACCAAACGGGCCCTAAGGGACTTAGAGTTGCTCTTTGATTGTATGATGTGTGATTTCCCTTCCTGCTATATGGTCTTAATGAAGTATGATAACAGACCCCTTTCTTGCCCATGATTTGCATTTGACCCTGTTGTAGAACTGTGTCATTTTTGTCATGGAATCTTTCAATTTCTTCAAATGTGCTCTAGCCCGACCCAATTTTTATTGGATAAGGCCTATGTATTTTTGGTCCTTTTAGCCTCACTACATTGAGAAGCTACAATATTGATATGAAGCACTTAGTAAATATTTCATCCGTATGTTCAAATATCTCTACTATCTTAAGTAAAACTCCTCACACGTTTATTTGCACCCGTCACACCCCACCTTACCACTCGGGTGAGCAATTCACTTGAAGTGAAAAAAATGAGAGCAACTTTACAATATGCTCTTTACAAATACAAATTTGCAAGATCTTTGTTAAATTAATAACAAATCTTTAAAAATATTTATTTACTCGAAGATCCCTAATTTTGTGGTACAAGATCTCCTACTATTTTGTTCATATATTGCACATGCCGTCTTCTATTTTTATTCATTGCATATCTTGTGCAGGCAGTGTTCAACAAACGCAAGGAATTTGAGTGGGAGAGGCTAGCAATGTATCTGAAAATAGGCTCTAGAAGGTAAGCCAAGCTGAAGCTGTATGGGAGATAGATTTTAATTGAGATTAATAATTAAATGTAATACCATGGCATATTATTACTTTTGTTTTTCTTATATGATAAGCCTTTGAATTTTCATGGCCTTCCACCACCTCAGTCTTTTCAGGGAATGGATATGTTTTTTTGAGTTATGATAGGTTCCCTGCACAATGCTTTTCATGTATCGAGCATATGGATCCAAATCTAAGTAGTTGGTATTTAGTTTCTTCCAAGAAAAAAATCAGTTGGTATGTAGATTTTAAAGTTTCCTACTAACAAAATTTTGAGTAATTTTATATTGAAACAGAAAGTCCTTTAAGTCTCCATGAGAGAGGATGGATCCTTGTTCAACATTCAAACAATGCATTCATAGTGAATTTTCTTTTAAATGCTCCTGAAGCACTTCATCCTCCTCTTTGGTTGTTTTGTTCACCTATTGATTTGATGGATTAGATTCCTCAATTTCAATGCCTTTGGCTTTCTTCAGGACAAAATGGAAGGACAACGAAGACATCCGTTGCCACCTCTAAGGAGTGGTTATGAACCCTGTGGACCATCCCCACACGGGTGATGAAAGGAGTGCCCCAATTGGTAGAAAAATAAAACCAAAACCCCTTGGGGTTATCTTGTGCTTGGAAGAAGTAGGAAAATTTACAAATATAGTGATTGTTTTATTTTTTGCTGCCGTAAATTTGGAAAAATGGGCGAACGATGGGAATTGAACCTACATGTGGTGGATTCACAATCCACTGCCTCCAAGGTCTCCCATTATCATATCTCCTTGTTCCTTGAGCCTCAATGGTTTATTGAGTTGTTGTTTGACCTCTATTTCCTTGAGTTCTTAATGGTCTAAGTATTTCTTTATACAACTTAATTAGTTACGTGATACTTGCATAGTTGTCTGGGCGACGCCTTGGCGGGTACCTAGGCAACACTTAGGTGGTGGCTAGGCATTCCATCTGGGCCTAGGCGTTCATCCACCTAGTCAGCCTGTGCAGGCGAGCACTTGGCTCTGTATACACGCCCAAGCGTCGTCTTTCCCACCTAGGCATTATAAATAGGTTGGGGGTGTACGCTCAACGGATATGCCTCATCTTTTATGAATGGTTGTGATTAAAACAAGAGTTGAGATTTAATCAAAACAACATTAATAGATAACTAACATGATTGTTTTGCTTATAAAATTTAACCTAAACTTTTTCTATATATCATGTATTGACTCGTGACAAAGAAAATCAAAATATTCATTTAAAATATATTAATCAAATGATTTTAATTGCCATATTGGGTCATCACGTCATGACCAATAGGGTATTGATTTTCTCTTTTTTTTTACTGTCCAACAAGCCACAAAAAATAGAGGGAAGTAACATCATGTAGAAGTAGTAGCTCAATGGTAGGATTGCCCCCCTTCCTCTAACACACATTGCATTCTAATGATATACTTTCGTATATAAATATAGCATTCCCATTTCAAATCACTTGTATAGGAAAAAAACGCATGAATAGTTGGTGAATTAACATTAATAAAATCACATGTAATATTCAGAAATACATGTATAATTAAGCACTGCCTAGGCACGCCTAAGTGACCAGACGCATGTTCACTGCCTAGGCTCGCCTAGCCTCCTAAACAACTATGATACTTGTAAAATTTCTAGTGGTTAATCAATATGTCCCAGTTGTCAACTAGGTGAGTATCTTTCTGCAAAAAAACTAGGTGGGTGTAAATGATCATCAATTCCCAGTAGTCAACTTGGTGAGTGTCCCATTGGTCAAGGGGTGTTGATATGAGGCAGAGATCATCAATATCATTGATTCTTGAGGAGCATTTGGTAGTGTGAACTGTGAACAACATGGTATTGAGCAATCTACATGTTTTTCTTATTCAGTTGTATATACTGATAGTATATATGTTGGATGGTGATGTGATTATGATGATAGTGATGTCCATTGTAGCAATGAATGCCCTTTGCAGGGTTGGGGTGATTAAGGAGGGAAAAGCATATACACTTCCTGAAATGTCATTTAGAAAGCTTATTGTTTGATGAAATGCTGGAATGAGAATAGATGAGCATTCACCAATTTTAGTGGATATTAATCAAATGTTTTCAGTTGAACAGAACCCATCGAGGGTATAATAGTATTTTTCTTTGTACTGTGACGTCTTATGTAATGTCGTGTGATTGGTGTTTCTTTTGCTCGATAGATGCCTCAAAGTCAGTAATTGACTCCTGATGAATGATCGTTCCTTTCTGCATTTCTTTTCCAGAATATTATATTAATCACTTTGATTAGGATACAGAGCATATTGCAATTTGTGAATAAACAGTCAGATTTGGCAATATTATTATTGTTTTTTTCTGTTGTATACATGCACTTTAGCTTTCTTATCAGGAGAAAAGCCTGTGGTTTCCTATTCAATATGGAAAAGGCTCTCGTCTATTTCTCATCTACTTTTTTGACTGTCATCACATCTGTGGCAGGAAAAGCATGCATGGGCTCCTCAATTTGGATCCAGAGGATCAACTTGGGCATACCACAAATAGAAGTGGTCTATTTGAAACAGCGGATGCGATTCTGAGGCTTTTGACATCCAAAAATGGTGCTGTTCTGAGGCGGCTTCTGATGACTGTGGTGAGTATCGTGACATAATCCCACTTTTCCTTCATCATAGTTTACCTCTTTTCCTTTTTTTGGTTGCACGTGTGAAGAATGAAGAACCTCATCAATAGAACTGGTTTTGTGCCATGACATTATTAGCTGTATACGAGGATCATTTTAGTGGTTTAATGAGTCTGATCCACTGAACAGGATTCAGCCTCTTTAACACGGGCGATGATCTCCAAGGACGGGCTTTTTTTCCGTCAACACCTCAGCCAGGCTCTTGCACAAGTGATCTTTCAATGGATGTCTAGAGCCCTTGGAGGAGACCTGCAGAGTGCTGGTGTCAGCGGATCGCCTGGATCATCGGCTCCTGTCTTGCAGGCTGTTCTGACAGACAGACGGCTGAAGTTGATCTTCTACAAGCATCTAAATTCGATTAAGACAGACCCGTTATTGGTGACCAGATTCTGCTGGGCGTTGTTGACGATCTCTGCATCAGCTCTTGCTCTCGGCTGCAAACGTATGGTGGATTCCTGGTTGGAATTGTATGCACCCTCAGCCCCTATGATGCGAAGGCATTTGGCGGCCAACACTATATAGTACAGTGCTCATACTTTTTTATTATTATTATAAAAGTATAGGTGACCCCAGCTTCAATTTCAATGTAAAGTTATGTAATTGTAGAGAACATTCACATTCAGACACCCCCCCTTCCCCAACTTTGTCTACTATAAATACATGAAAGTCAGAGAGGTATACACATCCTATTTTTGTACTCTGTTTTCCGATTCCGATCAGCTTCCAATCCATGTTCATCGATTCAGGATCCGACGAAACACACGCAAACGGTCTAAGGTTTCATGGGGACCTTTGACTCCTTTTATATAGAAAGCTGGCATGAGGAATGTGTGCAATTGCAATCATTAGATTGGATCCCCTTTGTTTTGTGACTCGATATATGAATCAGTCAGTTATAAATATAATAAGTAATAATGATAATGAATATATATGACAAATTCGGTGGGTGGGGGTGGGGCAGGGTCAAGAATCAAGATATGAATGTTGGGTTTCGTAGATTCTATAAGAATGATCCTTGCTGACCCACACATGCACACGCCCATTTAATGAAAAAGCAAAAAAACTGAATTAATTAATACTTTAAATTTATTGAACATAAAACCTGTATCATTATGTTTATTTTTTATGGAATTGTTTTTTTTTTCCTTTAACATCGCATCCCTCTCACCAAAATAATAATAATATTATTACACACATTCTTATTTAGTTTTCTATTTGTACTGTCTATATATAAAAAATAGTGTATAATCTATTTTTGTGCAAAAGCAAAAATCCACGAAATGAAATATTCGCGTTCGCGGAAGGCGGATCGTGGGTGATGCTGATCGGTATATATTATTATAATATATAAAGAAGGAAAAAAATAGGAGAGGGTCAGGTTTGTGTTGCGTCGAGGGAGCCACATGAAACGTAAGGCGGCGGAAGCAGCTTCCCTTTTGTTGTTCTCGTTTGCTTTGAGAGTCTGGTGACACAGATATTATATAAATAATACAATACAGAGAGATAGGGAAGTGGAGGAGGACGAGGAGAGACTGCCTGCCTGGCTATACAACCTTCTTCTTCTTCTTTTTTTTTTTTAATTAATGGCGGTCGGCGTTTTGGCACTGCAAGGCTCCTTCAACGAGCACATAGCCGGTACTCTACTTGCCAGGGCTTTATTCCTTGTTGTTGTTGTTGTTGTTTTTTCGATTGACTGATTGATTAGAGGTTATATATTATTTACCTTTACATGTTCTCTCTGTCTTTTTATTTGTTCCATTGATTCGTGTATATATATAAAACACACACGAATACTAATGTATTGATTGGGGGGTGGGGGCAGCACTGAGGAGGGTAGGGGTGAAAGGTGTGGAAGTGAGGAAGTCGGATGAACTTGATCAAATATCAGCACTAATCATCCCCGGCGGTGAGAGCACCACCATGTCCAAGCTCGCTCACTATCACAACCTCGTCTGTTCTCTTTCTCTTCTCCTCTCCTCCTTCTTCTTCTTCTTCGTTAATGGTTATGTATTCCTTTCCTTGTCCTTATTTATTTATTCCATTATTTATCTGCTGCAGTTTCCGGCCCTGCGCGATTTTGTTAAATCAGGGAAACCTGTGTGGGGTACTTGCGCGGGCCTCATCTTCTTGGCCGACAAAGCTATTGGTTACATTCTTTTTTCTTGTCCATTTCTATTTGTTGCTTTCTATTCTTCATGTCGACTAAAATGGAATTTTTTTTTAACAGGTCAGAAAATGGGAGGCCAAGATCTCGTCGGGGGGCTAGATTGCATGGTTCATCGTAACTACTTTGGTAGTCAGGTGATTCATGCATGCCCTTATGCTTTTCATTGCAACTTCCAGTGGGGCAGTGATCAACATCTTCTTGGATTTTGTTTGTTTTGAAAACTGTTATCTTGACCATCTTCTGCCACGGCTTTGCAGCTCCAGAGCTTTGAAACTGAGCTTCATGTGCCCAAACTTGCAGCTAAGGTGGGGGGTCCTACAAGTTTCCGTGGGGTTTTTATTCGTGCACCTGCCATTCTTGAAGCAGGACCCGGTGTGGAGATCCTTGCCGATTATCCTGTTTCATCAGATAAATCTTCAACACTGTTGTCTTCTGATGGAACCCAGCAGGTTTGACTTGCACCTCTGCTCTTTACTTCTTTCTGTTGTCATTATTTGTGAAATGGTGGGGTTTGAACCTGATGAAAGAAGTTATTTGGTTGTCATGTTTGTAGTAGGTAAATATATGGATCCATCAATGTCATGTTTTTATTGACAAAACCCTTCTTTGTGGTTTGCCCAAAGTTAAAAGTGGATTGCTCACTACCTCTAGATTTTCAGAAACTGTGTTATTTCAACAGAATCTTTTATTCTGCTGTTTTAGAGCTTCTTTCTTCATTGAGTAGGGTGGAGAAGAAATCCTTATCCATTTTGGTTTGCCTCATTATGGTGACCATGTATGGATGCTGATGGGCTATAATGCCCGGCTAACATATTGAAGAAGTTAGCATTTCCCCGTATTCTAGACAAAAAATTGGGTTATAATGTTTGGGTACCATTACCGTGTCGCACTTGTGTGCACATTAACATGATTTCAAAAGACTAAAATATTGAAAGTAATAAGAAACATAGGGGAGTTTTTTTAAGGCTTAGTTGAAGATTCTGGTGTTTACCCATTCATATTTCTCCAACTATTAATTTCTTTTTTTTTCTTCCTTTTTATATGGAGAAGTGGAAACTTGCATGTTGGGGTGCTGCAGAGAAGTATCCATGTAATATCTTTCGTTCCCACTCTGGTTTTCCTCTGTCCTGTGTCCAACACTGGCACATTGGATGTGGAGAAACATCCGAATATTGTATTTCCACAGCATGATAGCTCCATGCTTGAGCTCCCAAGATAACCTTGTCTATCAATTTCTTGGTGATAGACCCCTTTGTTCGTTTTCACTGCTCCATGGACCATGAATCAACACATGTGGGTTATTCGATCCTTGAATTGTCTAATCATATTTCATTTATTAAAGATTTGGATACATTATTCCATTTCAATTCTTTGGAGCATAACCATCCATATGTTGAAAAACTCTTCATTGTTTTACTGTGTGGTTTATCGTGACATGGTTGGTTTTGATACTTCATTTGTATACTGTAATATCCAGTTGCAAAGGGCAACCATCCTATTTTTCTGTATGTATTCTTTGACCTTTAAAGATGACTTAAATTTTTTGCATTTAGAACACATACATATTGTATTATGATATTCTTTTCATTACCTTTGGCATCCACACTTCCACCACTTGAAGTGATGTTACTTATCCCCAAATTCTGTGAGGAGCAACTCCTGCAATGATCTGCAATTTTAGCGAGCATCTATTGTCCCTCAGGCATTTTTTTAACCTATAACTAGTGCGTCTTTGGACGGGAAAAATGCAGTATATGTTCAACAATTGAACAATTTATGCTCGCTGGCCATGGAGTTGCGGTTGTGTCATCAAGATGTTTTTTTTCCACTTTTGTCACTTGTAGCTTAATTCAAGTTTAGAGGAATGTAGAAAATTTTGTTTACATTTATGTTGAGCACCTTGATTTATAATGCCTTCCCTCTAATTGCATTATATGTGGGAGAATTTCACATGTTCTTTTGTGTAGTTGAATTTCCCCATTGAGCATCAAATGTGTTTTGTTCTGCATATCTGCTCCCAAGTATAGGATCCTTTGTGGCTGGCTACTTCACCAGTTATAGACTATTGGATTTGCTTTTCCCAATTGCCTTGACAAGGATACCTAGCTTTATAACTTCCTTTAAATTTTATCCCTGAAAATTTTCTAATATCTTATTCCGATTGTTGTGTTCATGTGAATTTGCTTAGCAGCATGCCATTGTTGTTTCAGGTGTATATTAGTTAGTCAACCAAATTATTGTGTGTTATTTTTTCTCTCTATTCATTTTTCATGTGGATTCTCTCTCTACAATCTTGAGAGTGGGTTTAAATCAAACTTTAGCATGACTTTAGGTATGTTGCCCTTTTCTACATGGACAGCCTTATCATATATGGTCTTGTTGTTTGTATATGAATATTGGCTTCAGAGCACATTATCACCTGCTTAAAACATAACATGCGAGAATCTGAGAATGTTGATATGCTTTTGATTGTCAACTGCAACAATCTAACAAACAACCCTCATCCTGTTTTTATGATGTTGTCTTTATGGATTATAGTACATCAACCTGATTTGAATTTGTGTCCCTCTGACATATTGCCTTTTATTAGACACAACAATACACTTGCAGATGCAGTATCATTTTTCCTGAATTAGGCAATATCTCTTATGTTGGATTATCTTATTTGTGATTATATAGTCGCCTAAGGGTTTTGTGAGTATACAAAATGTCCATAGTCCTCAGTTTTTCATTTTTCTATGGAACTACTCATCTATTGGAAAAACAGAATCTAAATATAGCTCGTATATCTCTCTTAAAATTTTATCCTAGTTGGCCTCTCTCTCCTCACACAGCCCACAAGACAATGAGGACCAGAGTGGTCAGTCAGTAGAAATCTGTTATATAAGTAAATAAAAAATCAAGATAGATTTCAATTTGATTTTCATCAATTTATACTGGGTAGCATCCTCTTCCTTACCAGATTATCATTTGCATGAAGTTGCATACAATCACTATGATAATGTGCTTCCACTTTGGGGAGGGAAGGGAGCGGAGATAGATTGCGTGAATTCCAAATAAACTTTATGTATGGATGAATCTGTTGGGCTTTGTGTGAATGAGTAGCCTGTTCATGACTGCCTCAGACCCCACCCCCCCCGGAAGACGGCATCACATACCTAAATTATTCATGAAAGTCGATTTTTTGTAAAATGTATAGGATTATCGATTTTCACAGATTCATTTGACATGCCCGTGGCCCTCCTTTTTTAGCATGTTGTTCCTGGGTGCATGGAGGATTCAAATTATGAATCTGCTGTATGACTTGAATTAAATGATCCTTCATGTCAGTCTGTGACCGAACTTGAACAGATATCATCTGACTGATTTTATAAAATATTTAATAAACAAATCATGGTGCACCCGCAGATATCCCTTTCTCTGCAATCTTTTTTCCCCAAATTCTCCCCTAAAATGAAGTTGTATAATGCCAGAAACTGACACAATTAGCATGCAAACTTTCATAACTTAGTATAGCAAGTCACAAGCACATCTGCAGAGGCAAAAGTAATTATTTATGTGAGTTCATCATTGCTGCTTGTAGAACGGTTGATGATGGATCATTTTCATCTTTGTAAATTATATGATCACAGTCAATTACATCAGCTATCACAATTTCCTATTCTTTTAATTTATTTGTTTTTCAAAAGATGCTTGAGGAAGGGGCTTGGACCCATATCTCAGTGGTTGACAAGAGAATCTTCAACCAAAAGGTCATGGGTTTGAGTTCCAGCATTTACCTACAAGAAGATGTTTGAGGGTGTTTTGGTTTTTGCAGTCAGATTATATATATGTATGTGAGCTGTAATATCTAATCCAATGCATAGGGTGGTCATGAGTTTGTTAGACATTGGTTTGAACTTGAAATTAGTGTTGTGCGATTAATTTTGTTTTTGTGACAGGAGGAAGCAGGTTCTCGAGAAAAAGTGATTGTGGCTGTGAAGCAAGGAAACTTGCTTGCAACAGCTTTCCATCCTGAGTTGACTTCTGACACTCGATGGTATATATCAAATCTACTTCTCGATCAGGCACTGAATGCATTGTGTTTATGTTATCCAATTCAAGACCATGTATGATTTGTGCAGGCATAGCTTCTTCCTGAAAATGATGGAAGATAATGGAGTAGAAAGCTCTTTTGGCGACTCCACCACTGAAGAGGCTCTCCATGAACAACAAAAGGGGAGATCCAATGATCTTCCAGTATTTGAATGGCAAGGATGGTGATGATAACTATTTCAGTGGTTTTTAAGCTATTAACTGATGCCTGCAATGGTCCATTCCCTTTTTCTGAAAAACATTCTTTGGGAGCAAATTTGTTTTGAAAGTGAATCATACCAGAGTTTCTGAATGAAAAAAATAAAAAATAAAATATAAAACAGGCTGGTTCTATACATAAAAATTGGAAAAGGGTTGAGTACCTCATCATACGTCTTGCGATCTTTGTCTACTCTGTACTCTGTGTTATGGTTGCATCTATCTAGCTCAAGCAAATATTGTAAGGCGATATAGATGATATGGTTGATTACCTGTGAAAAGGGCTCTGATACGGTCATTCCTGCAGTCTCAAGCAGTTCTCATCTTCCTGACTTAGACTACTATATGATTTTGTTTTGTTTTGAAAAGAAGATGCATTTATTTCATTTTGAGTGTATATTCAATGTATGTGTTTCATTAAGTATATACCTTCAAAAAATTTGTTGAGGGCTGCAAATGAGACTGCGGGTATTTGAGTTTAATATACCCTATTCGCCTCTATCAATTTTCTCAGTTTAAATTTTGTCATTGTGTCAGTCAAACTTTTTGTATTTACCTCTTCTGCACAATCTCCTTATAACTCATTTTAACTGATGTGCCTTCTGATTTATATCATACATATTCAAATAATCTCAAACGAAACAATCTTTCAACAATTGTATGTATTTTTTAACTCTTTAAGTGTCGGGACTCAGATCCAACAACCTCATAGTAGTAGTTGTTGACCATTGAACTATGGATCCAAAATCCATTATTTATTTGTTTGTTTATTTCTACGAATGGCATTCTCTTTACCCTTTGGTTCACCTACAACAAAAACACTTTCTTAAATATCTAATGGTATGGCTGCAAAATTGTTTTTATAGGACAGTTGCATTTTTTAATGAGTGATATCATTTTCTATCAATCATTGACAACCGTGATTCTAGTTGACACATTTATTTTAGAATACCTACTTCATCGACTAGAATTGAGACTGGAAAATGGATAATGTTACATGAAATTTCTTTTTCAATCTCAATTCTAGTTTACACATGTTTTGAAGGTCTCATTCCTTATAGACAAAATTAGACTAAATATTTTACCGACTGTTTATTGAAAATGTTTCTCATGACGTCCTGATATTTTCATTTACCTGCTATGTACTATGTTAAAGTCCTATATACATTCTTGGACTTGAAAATTGAAATATACAAAATTTCACTTCCTAAAATTTGGTTTGTTATATTGTTTGTTCATGAAGTCAAGGTTATGCCTTTTGTGATATTTGAGTGAGGTTTAGTTCTAGCCAATGTGTGAAAAAAAGAGTGGTAAGATGTGTTGTGTGATAAGTGTACAGGTGAAATGGAGTGCATGAAAGGGGGAGAACTTTATTTCAAGAAAAATGTTACATCTAGCTAGCTTTGATATTAGCCCACTTTTTAGCTGATCCTTTTGTTTGAGATTATATACATTTATATAAAAATTCTATCTTTACTGTATGACCTCCAAATAAATGCATATAATTTGAAGATTAAAAGTGTAGCTATTTTTAGGGTGCGTCAGCGCGTGTAAAGAAGCACAAACTTCAAATAGAAACATTTGAACATCTATGTGAATACTGTTTGTAATTAGATAATTTATAATGTGACATGCAGTTGCATCAAGGGAAAAACACATTAGTTTGTAATCCCTTTGATTCCATGAAATCTATAAGGGTAAAATGTGTTTGGACTCCCTAAAGTCTTTGAAATATGCAGAAATACCCCCTGAAGTTCCAAAATATACATTTACACCCTTGTCGTTAGAATTTTTTATTAAGATGAATAAATTTTATCATTTTAATCAAATCAGTATCGGTTTTTACATTTTAATTAACTGTTCTTACATGTCCAAATGTATTTGAAGAGTTAATTATTGTATTAATTAATACTCACAAACCATATCCAAAGTTTATTCATGACTCTTTTTTAGATATTTATAAAATTAATTAAAGGATTAAATAATAATTTAAAGTATTTTTGTCAAACCTTAACAGAAAATCCAACGATAGGGGGTAAATGCATGTTTTTGAACTTCAGGAGTGATTCTCCATGTTTCAAAAACTTCAAGGGACCAAATGCCTTTTACTCAATCTATAATGCATCTATGTATCTACGCCCTATACAGTTATTATGCTTGTTAATTCAACAGATTAGGACATATGACATGTTGGTAGAGATAACAGGTAGTGAGGTATTATAAGCTTTTAGAATTCATGACACTAGTCTGCATCACTGGTTTTACAAGTTCCAGGATGAAGGGACTTCAACCACATCGGTTGACAGGAATCAACCTGACGATGAACATATATCCGGTTGTGGATATTTTATTCACATTTGCTGTATCCACCGCAAGAGAGATTCCAACACTGAAGCTCTTCAATCCAATTCAGGCACACACAGCTTCAACTGCGAGGCTCTTAACCACACCACTGCATGGATCTCCAAATATCTTAGCCGAGATTCCAACACTGCAGCTCTTCAGTCCAATGCAAGCCTATGGAGAACTTCACCAGTAAGAAGCAAGAAATATATGAGAAATAAAAAAAAATGACTCACCATCGGAGTACATTTACCTGTTGCACGATGGAGAGGGCAGCAGGACTGCTGCACCGCCCGTGGCTGAAACTTCCACAAAGCCCTTGCGGAGTTCCAAAACTTGCAAACTTGATTGAAGAGATGAGCTGATCAGGATGTGAGCATTCTAAACGGAGCACTGGCCCCACCCTCTTAAGTTTTTGTTTGTCAGAAGACCATGAATCGACAAGGGGTGGTGGGTGCGACTCTGAAATGTGTGCGCACAAGCTCCCCGTCTGTCTTGTAGCAAAAGAAATCTGTGTGGGATCACCACCCATCTCCTCGAACAGAACAAGAGTATTACCGCTTGCTTGAATCCACGAACGAGGCACATGATACCTGAGATTCAAATCCAATTCAGTCCTGATTTTTGAGGTTTTATCTGTAGGAAGATTCTTGCACACAACCATCCACAAAAACAAAAAAAAAATCCACAATCATAGTATCTCACAGGTTTTGAGAAGGCTTGCCACAGCCACTAACGCATTTACTGGAACTGTAACCTCCCCTGTAGTTGCAGGTAGTGGTGCACCCATTACTGGGAGCAATGTTAGTTGGCCAGTATCGGCCGATGCTCTGTCCATTTACCCATGCCTCACCCTTCCCCATTCCTGTAAAATCAATTGCTACTGGATCATTGCCTTCTGGGGCATCAAAGTTGGTCTGCAGAAGTTGGGAAGACAAATAAGATGAGCTTTCACAATATCAAACCTTCCTTTCGCGGGTTTTTTTTTTTTTCAATGAACATATCCACATTTGCCACGGAATGGATCTGTAATAGAATGTTTACCTTGTACCATATTAAAGGTTGCTTTGTCGGCAAAGTAGAGCCCGAGACCCATGGCGAAGAAACTCCACCTGAATTTCTGTAGAGGCCTGATGCTTCACCCGAAAGACCAATCTGCATTGGCAATACTAAAAATGAGAATGCTGTTGAAAAATTATTGGATGCCAATCAACCCTGTTCTCCAAGGTCCAGGACATCGGTATGACTTTTGTTATAACTAATGAAATACAAGCCTCAACATTAAAAAAAAAAAATTTGAAGAAAAAAGAAATACTATACAACATACTATAAAATATACCCTCCAAAAAAATAAAAAAAAAACATAAAATAACCAAAAAAGAAAATCAAAGGAAGATAGATAAAAATACACTGTATTTCCTTCTGTTTTTTTTTATAAACTTTAGTCAATTTTCAGTTATATGAAACACACTAGACACTAATATGGAAGGACCTGCCAACACCTCACAGGCAATTATCTTTGAACTGATTTTCTATAATGATTCTCTTTCGAATTGTGCCCAGTCAAAAGTATAGATAGAATAAAGTACAGGGGTCTGACTGGCAAACCTGATATGTCCATGTAGTCAAGGATAGATCCAGAGTGGCATTGTTTCCTTTCAACTTAACAGGACCAGTAATTCCCGCGCCCGTTAAATCAAAGAATGCGCCATAGTTCTGAAAAAATAAACATAAACAAGGCAAATAAGTGGCTCTTTCATCCAAAAAGATGCTGCATCTCTGTAAATATAGAGCTGATTTTGGCATCGAGAAAAGAAAGCACAACCACTCAAATAAGATAACTTAAGACACTGATAATGGCTTAACAATGACATATTCATCCCGTGGAATCTGAAAAAGTTATAACAAACTGAAGAGACTTTAAAAAAATCATCTCATTCAGGAATTGGGTGAACCTGCAGACCCACAGTCGCACTCAATAGATCGATAGTGTTTTTTCCTGGTCCCAGCACAATGGGTTTATCCATTGTGACCTTTGGATTGCCAGCATTGCCTATTTCACTCCCTAAAAGAAAGCACCAACAACATTCAGTTAGTACAAAGTAGATGATGTCAAAAACCAAAAGCTCAACAATGTAATCAATTTTTTAAAAAAAACTGATATATAGAATAGGAGTTGAATTTCAAAAATAATTAACACCCATCTATTTTACTAAGTATAGATATGCATGAATCACCTGCAAGCTTCTGATTTATGAAGGCATGTAACACATGTCCAAGTGATTCCACGTGAAGAACAGTTTGACTCCCATTAATCAGAAATGGCTCATCCCCATGAATTTCAATGCTGTCAAGCATGAAAGAGGTAGGAAAAAATTGCATAACATGAACCAATAAATTGATTGTGATAACATAGTAGTAATAACATTGTGAAAAGTAACAGCTCTTGTACCTTACTGAATACCACAAATAATCACTAGCATCAGCGGTTGTATTTATTTGCTCAGATAGTCCCAATTTGTTGAATGCATCAGTCTTTGAGATTCCCACAGGTTCAGAAACCCAACTCCAATCTGACTGCAATGTTCCAGTGGAACTCACAGATTGTTCTGGAGCCTGCTTTTGAGTATATATCATATCTAAAGCAGTAGTCTGGGAATTGATCTGTCATAGAGAAGTTGGAATAATGACTTAATACGACACAATTTTCCTTTATGGTGCACATACTTTGACATGCTGTGTACAAACCTTTGCAGAATTGAATACCACAGTTTTGCAGTCAGGTAGGATGCTCACAGACCATGCAGGTAAATGATATGAATTGCCATTGAACTTCACAGTTGCATCGGATTGGGTGTTGATATTTGCAAGGAAAGCAGCACATGCTCCGGATTGTGATTTGTATACATGAGCCTAGGATTGAGGGAAAAAAAGTATATTAAAAAACATTTCAATACATGATACAAAAAAATGGTGGAACATAATTTTGGGCATATTTAATTGAATTTGATGGGCAATTTCTTTCTTTTTATATGGAATATTCTACATTGGCAAGTAGATTTTTTTAATAGAAGAAAAGAATACATAAGAAATATAACAGTTTTACAATTTCATTCAAAAGATTTATGAATATAAGTGCTGGCTTATGTTATGAGCAAAACGATTTGTGTCTCAAACACCAACAGGTGGATCCAAATCAAACAAATAATATTCTTTCTCACAACCCTGCAAAAAGCATCACGTGAACTTTGTGTATGACATAACAGTCAATTCTAGCACCATTTTGAGGTATGTGAACAACCTCACTATGTTTGTAGACAGAATAAAGAGATTACACTGCATTGGTCTGTTCCATTTACACACACAAACTCAAATGCCGGTTCCACTCAAATCTATTTTCCACAATATTCTATACCAGAAACAGAAGATGAGAAGTGTTTGCAGTATGATAAATGAAAATAGAGACAAGATCACAAGTATTTCCACTCAGAACTATAATTTCATGCATGATGCAGCCTTCAATATGAAAGATGTACATTTTTTTTTTTTTTTGAATCACAAGTAAAAGCTCAAAGTTTTTCTTTTTGTAAACCTTTATTGGATATGTCCCTCCAGAAATTTAAAAAATTGCCTGATGAAAAGCTCAGATGGATGATATACCTCCAAATTTGAACCAAGAGAAGTGAATGTTGGGTCAGTGGCTATCAATGCTCCTTCACAAAGCTTTATAGATTTGTGCAAATCTCTCAGGTGACCCCACTTTGGTTGTCTGACAATTCCTACAACATTCAATAAAAAAGTTATAAATATTACATAAGAAAATTCATTTCCAGATACCATCTGGACACCTTTCCTCAAATTGAAAAAATAGTGAATAATGTGATTTGCAGATATTCTCATGTCCTCTTATATAGAAACCTGGGATAGAATCATATGCCTTGTAGATGTGTTTTCCTTCTTATAAACTTAGCTAGCCTTTAGATCAATCATAAATTTGGAATTTTTTTCTGGTTGTGAATTGCTTGTAAGACTTGTTGCAAGGGACAATGATTGTTAAACAACTGGAAATCTACAGTTTCCTCTCATCTTCTTTGTCAATAATAGTTTTGGAAGGTGTTGTTAAGAATTTTTCAATAAGATCAAGTGTTGGTGCCCTCAGTTCTTACTTAGATCAAGAGAAACTACATCACAACATGTCATTAATGGCCAGACTAATTTTTTTGCTCTTAAGTTACATGACTTTAAAGCAACCAACGGTCTACCCTGTCATAAAATAATGGACTAAATCAAACTTCCTGATGAAATTGCAAGATGAAGAATCTTGGTCTTACCGTACTCATCAATTGGAGCATTATAGTCGTAGCTTGTGGCAATAAAGGGTCCACCTGAAGTACGACCAAAATTGGTTCCTCCATGATACTGCAGTGGGGGAAAAAATTCCACGATCCTCTTAAATTTCATCGATTTAAAAAAATTAAGAAAGAAGTGTGTCCAAAGATCATCCATCTATTTATTGAATCTAGCGGGCCATTGCAGATGTTAAACAAACTGAGGAAACGCCAACACAATTGCAGTACCATGTAATAATTCTGAAATGTACCGCCTCGCTGGAAGAATCTAGCCACAGCAAATGCAAGGTCCTCAACGGGTCTGTGTGGGACTTGGCCGCCAAAAGAAAGAAACCTAATAACAGACAATATCAACAAAGGACATAAGAAAAGCTCTGAAAACCACATGGATAACAATCTCACACACACACACACACAAAAACAGCCTGCAAATGCTTCTGGGTCAATTACCCATGCCACACATGTCCTTATATCAGTAGAAGGTGCACATAATGCAGAAGTACTGTAGGAAGTATAGATGACAAAACCTCAAAACCTTACCACCCACTCCAATTTTCAGTCCACATTTTAGGTTTATTGGCAGAATTTGGAGTAAACTGGTCGCAGTAAAATCCGTTGCAAGTGTTAATCTGTAATGTGCATATTCAGACATCAGAAGGATGCGGTACCACAGATAATACTATGCTAATTATCTTTTGATGTGCACAATATTTTAAACATCTACACTGACACTACACAATCTAGATATAGACCCAATGGACGACTCACAATAGGGTTGGGGGCATCTGATTGTTGGCACATCACCCATGGAACTCCTGTATCGAGACTGGTTGCCATGCTCGCAGCCCAATTGATATATGTCTTGGCAGCTGGTCCGTAAGCTGAATCGATATTGCCATATTCATTTTCAATCTGTCATAAAAGCAACCTGTTACTATTAAGGGCCACCAAAGCGTTTGCATGCTCATTCAATTCCATGAAGAGAAATTATAGATACTGAGACTTGATTAATTATGAAAATTTGGCTGCCTCGAAGAAGTGAATTACCTGGGCCAAGATGATGGGCCCACCTTGGGATGCAAAGAGGCTCTCCTGTTTCATCATACTTACAATCTTTGCCGTGAACCGTTGCATTTCTTCTGTGCAGTGCATGGCACAGAAATGATCAAGTGAGCCATGGATTAAAAAAAGAAAAAATCTACGCAGGAGGAAGATGAGGCAGGTGCAGGTGACTAGTGGTAAAACAACATGTCAATGAAAATTATGATGACTGAATACACCTTGAAGGGCTCATTGTCCGTCCTTAACTTGATGCCGGGTACAAAATGCAACCACACAGGGAAGCCACTGCAGCAAATCCAAGAAAATACAAGTATCCATTATCTGAAATGGAGAAAGGTGCAATGGAAGGATGAAAAACTGAAACGGACCCATAGTTCCATTCGGCACAGACATAGGGGCCAATGCGCAAGTGCAGGTAGAGGCCCGCTTCAGCGACCAACTTCACAAACTTCACAAGATCTTTTCTGCCCTCAAAGTCATACTGATGGAGTAGAATAGAAGGCAATCTTGATGAGAAAGAAATGCATCGATCATGGGCAATAAAATAGAAGAAATGGAGGGTAGGGCGACAGACCTGGCCTTGGACGGGTTCATGGAGGTTCCAAAAGACATAGGTCTCGATGACGTCAAGTCCTCCATCCTTGGACTTCTGAATGAGGTCTGGCCACATCTGTTAACAAAAAAATGTGTAAGCAATAAACATTCATATCAACAGGAAGGAAAAACAGAGTGAGAGGGGAAGGGATAACCTGAGGGGTGCTGCGGGGGTAGTGAATGGAGCCAGAGATGAGGACCTTGCGAGTACCATTGATCAAGAGTGCCCTGTGGTCATACTCGACGGTGACGCTGTTGGCGATCGATGCAAAGAAGAGGAGGAGGGTGCATAGGAGAAAGGACATGATAACGATGATGGTGATAACCCGAGCAATGCTAGCTGATCGGTTTATCAAATAGTTATATACACATTACATATCATGACATGGAGAGATTGTAGCTTTCCATGAGCTTGGTCTAGTTTAGTTTGCCTTGCTTCAACTCTTGTTTCAGGAAGCGGAAAGACAATGCTGCCTGTAAAGGTGGAAGAAAGAGAGACGTGCCTTGGTGGAGGAGAAACGGTCTCCTGGGATATAAAGGATTTCGTATCTTCCTATTCTTTGTTACTTCTTTCTTTCTTCTTCTTCTATCTTATACTCTTTTTATTGCTTATTATTCTTCTTATTCTTCTTGTTTGGAAAACTACATTTTGGTGCTACGCAATGGAGGCCAAATCACAGAACTAACGTGAAAATTAAAATAAAAAAAATGAAGATGGGGAAAATGGAAGAAGGAGATGGGGAGAATGACGTGTAGAAGATTGAGACGAGGAGGAAATGAAATGTCACTGACGGGGGGCGAATGAGACGGACACTCAATCTTGTATCTATGATGATTGACGATCTGTGCCTCCCATGGAATAGTTGTGGGTGGTGGTCCCACCCTATTCCGCGTCGTTTACAATAATAAGAGACCGTTGTCACTTTCTTCAATGAGACGACCCCTGACAACGACCTCCATCAGCCCGTGACGATTCCAAAGAAACCGATCGACCCCCCACCACTCTCAACACATTCTCTCTCTCTATCTGTAAGTCTGTGTAACAACGTCACCATCCAACCATCTCTCTCTCCCTCCCGCGCGTGTTGGAGGACTTTGCGTCGTTTCATCTGTTCCACTCTAAATAAAAATGCTCAACAAACTAACATCCACCCACTCTTCATCAAAACTGAACCAAGGCAATCAATCAAAACGAATCATTGATTATATATGGATGGTGCCGCGGCCACACCCATTCCATCCTCGTCACCCACCTACTCCTTAACAACAAATTAAATATATCCTTTTTAATTATTGATCCAATGCAGGGCGGGAAAACTCATTTCGTCAAACTAACTTTGCTACCGAATCTTCTTAACACCGAGACTTTCCCTTCTATTTTTATTTTATTTTGAATAAGAAACATTAGTGAAGGAGGTTATTATCCTCCGAGTCGGAACCACTTTCCGATCAGACAGCCAACTCAATCAATATTAACTCTGTATTTATGCACCAATAAAATCTTGCCAGTAGTTTTTAAAGAAATGAATATGAGTGGAGAGTCTTAGATACCACAAATAGGAAAAACAAAATTCTACAATAGTTTTTCACTTAACTAATGTTCATGTATTTTCCTTTTGCAGTATTTCTTGACACTATAAGTATGTGTATTTTTCTTTTGTTCTTGCTTTATTTTTTATCTTTCTACTTTTTTCATTTCACTTAGTCATGTTCTTTCTTATTGTAGGAATAGAAAATTACTATATTTTCTTTATAAAAAAAAAACTAATGTTCATGTAAATTTGCCAAAGTCTCAATTAACTAAACCCCCACTAGTTTCAGTTTCATGTGACGATCTATTACATGTCAGTCACCTAATAATAGCCATTGCCATTGGTGGTTTCTAAGAGTGTCACCGTAAGTGAATTTTAGGTGGCAAACAATTCTAACAATAGTCACTACAACCATTGAGCATGATAGTTAAATATGTTTATCATTTTTTACCAAAAAAACAAAAATATATCTTCTTCATTCATCATTGAAAGTGTGTTCATGATAATTGGAATTTTTACCTGTTGCCACATTTACAGTCACAAACGTCTATCAGCAAATAACTTGTTTTTGTTGTAGTGATGTAAATACAACTAATATATATGCTGTGTGCCCAACCTTTGGATAAATTGGTAAATCATGCATTTATGTTTTTTTAATTAAAAAGTGACAAGTACATGTTAGGCCAGAGAGGAATATAAGAGAATAATATAAGAGAATAACTAAAAAATTGTTTGTTTGCAAAGAATACGTGGTTATAGTTATATATGTGAAAATAAGCTAGTATTGATATTCGAAATCCTCTGATATTGGGTTATTTCGTCTAATTTATTCTATTGGTATAAAAGGAATACATATATCAAATCATATGTCGTCATCTCTTATAAATCATAAGGCCTAGTGCACACATGTCTAATCAAATTACTAAATTTTATAAATCTTTATCCATATTTTCTTCACATTTTATCTACAACTTTTAATGATCAATTAAATAACAAAATTTTTATTATTACATTCGCAGTGAGAATACCTAAAAACATAACCAAACAAAAAATGACGTATTTCTTATCTATGTTGAAATAATTATCTAACCGGTAAAAGAATGGATTTTTACAATAAATATTTCATCTGTTCAATATATAAAATATCTTATGACTTAAAAAGACTTCGTGAAATTTAATTTATGAAGGAAACGTTTTAACTTTAGATAAATATCCAATATGTAAAATATCTTGTCTTATGACTTAAAAAGACACTTTGTGAAACTTAATTTATGAATGAACCATTTTACCTTTAGATAGATATCCACCAGGTTTTCAGGTTGGAATTGATTGGTGAAAGAAAAAAGAGAAAATGAGGGGGGGGGGGGGGGGGGGAGGCAATGGAGGTGCCGGCAGTGATGGACAACGAGAAGAAGGGGAGACAACACGAGAGAGGGGGAAGGCGACGGGCAGTGAGCAGAGGAGGGCAGTGGGAGGAGGGAAGAGACAGAAAGTGGGGGAGGGGTAAGATGACGTTGGTGGGTGGAGCTGATAAGGAGAGGGCGTCGAGGGAAACCCCCCCTCTGTCCACTCTCACCCTTCTTTATTCCACCATGTAATTCCACCCTTCTCAGGATAGGATTGCAACTTAATGGGGTTGCTTTAACAACCCCCCCCCAAAAAAAAAAAAAAAAACTTTTCATGATTTTCGATGTCAGTTAGAGGGGAAATGCATTATGAAAGTAGAAACTAATCATGCATAAATGATTTGTTCTCATGCACCTTAAATACATCTTACCGTAATTAACACAGCGGATTCACCTCTCCATAAACAAAAGGTTCATTAGAGACGCATGCTTATTTATTCATAAAAAAATGAATGTGGACCAGACAAGGAGTTGGCCACATAAGTGTCATAAACACAGCTTTCTGGGGTCCCGGAAAAATGGGGACCAGACAGAAGCAACTGAACCCCTTTAAAATAGCTGTCTTTCAGAATCTGTATACTTAGCAATATGCATAAATCTGCATAATGTGAAGTAGAGAATGGCTACAAAATTTTGGTGTCTGACTACATATTTTTTGCATTTACACTAGATCCTATCATGTAACCCCAAAAAAAAATTGGATGAAAAATACCCTCTTTCAGCTTCTCCCCCATAAAAGGAGAGATGCTGGACAAGCTATACTGCATCACTATTGCTTTTCTTAATGTTGGATGACGCACTGAAACCACGCAGCGACCATCTAAACCAACTGGCATTGGATGAGTCATTGCTGACTGCTTCAGGTGTGTGTGGGAGCCTGCCTCTGCTCACTTCAACGAGTGGGGTCATATTTGGAGGTTCGCTAGTGCTTGTCACTATGTTCGAAATCCCTTGCAACTCCTGAAGATGGAAAATGCTCATAAACATGTGGAGCACAATCAACAAAAACCTCATGCATATATAACAATTGACTGTTTACCATTTTGGAGAAATTGTAGATCTTACTCTAACCAAAATTATATGAAAGGGCATTTTCTTCTTATATAAAAAAATTATAGTTTTGCTGCATTTATACCTGAATTAATTGCATTCAGTACAAATCTGAACAGAAAAAATGAACACACCAAATCACCATTCAGCCAATTCTCTTAATAAACTGAACATAAAAATTTATAAGGTAAAAAATTACAAATCTCATAAATGGTTCTTAAAAAAAATCCCAAAGGGCAAAAAAAATCCATCATGGATTTCACAAATGGTGCTTGAGTTCATGTCATTGCAAAAATGCAAAATCATCCATTCTCACTGGTTATTTCCAGTGGAACACCACAACTACTCCAGAAAGTTTAACAGCAACAGCAACAGCAACAGCAGCAGCAGCAGCAGCAGGTCATTGTTCTCTTTAAGGGTGCATTTGGAAATATTTTTAACATATTGTTACACCCCAAATCCGATTTAAAAATTTAAAAAGTTGAGGTGGATTCTATCAGAATGTGACATGGTGTTCGGAAGTTATTATTGTTGTAGGTTGGATTAAAAAGAAATATACTACATTTCCCTCATATTTCGTCTTCCACTACTTTTTCCACTCCTCGTCCTTCCCAAATAAGCCTAACCTATTACCTTTCTCTTCACACTCTTGCTCTTCTTCGTGATGTCAAGTCCAACTTAAGCCAAGTAGGGCATTATATATATATGTAACCCTATATCCTAAATACGTACTGTGGTGCTGCCATAGTTATATATATATCATATTCAATGCCTCAGTTGAATTAAAAAATAGAATCCTGTGCACTCAAAACATGGTCAAGGATGACCACGCAGGTAGATGAGAGAAGCTGTGTACCTTTAGACCCGAAGCTGAGAAAGTTGTTGAAGACCGCAAAATCTGCAATAATAAATATCAAGGTAAGACGTACTGGTGCTCTTGAAAGAATCAAAACTATTTTGTTGGCATTCAAAATTACCGACCCTAGGAGTTTCCTGGGAAACCGCTGATGACTGTTGAACATGAGGGAAAGAAAAAGATCAACAATAATGATGATGAGTCACTTTTATTAAAAAGAATAATTTCTTAGCCAGAAATTATGACAGACCTTTGGGCTTCCATTAGAAAAGGATGGTGATGGGGGCTCCGTTTCTGTAACCCGAGGTGGCAGAGATGCAGCCTGTAATTTTACAAATGACTAAATGAAGAAAATAAGATACTAAAAAAAATGGAAGATGATGGAGGATTACTCTTGTAACAAGTGCCTTCTCTGAAAGCTCAAGTGCTGGTCTGTGAGAACTAGATGGTATTGCCTGTTCATATTCAAAAGACCAAGTAAATAACCAACCAAAATTAGGTCTCACCAACTTATAGGATAGAAATACCACACTCATGTATATACTTGGGTGTATATATATGAAATCCTGGTGTATTTTTTTTTTTTTAAGTCAGCTGAAAATGTCTGAAAATAAAATCGAAAGAAAAGAATGGAAACCTGAATAAAACTGTTTAATTGATTATAAAAAAATTTGATTGCAGGGTACACAATGGAACAGGTATTATCTTTTGACTAAGCAACCAAGCTTCAAAGCAACAACAACTTGCCTGGGGTTTTTTCTCCGTTTCAATCATGAATACACAGAGGTTGCGTAGGCCTCTATTTACATAATTCTGAAATGAAATTTAAAAGCAATGTCAATTCAGAAGATAATCCATAAAATGACGAAATATTAAGATGGCCGGTGTTTGGTGTACCTGTCTTCCCCCAAAGTATTCGATTTGCATTCCCTGGGGCACAAAGAAGTATGATTGGATCAGATAGCCAGAAGAAGATCATTACATGTGCATTTTCAATTCCATATAATATACATGAATAAGTATTAACAAAGCTCACCAAATTTTCGACCATGTGTGCAACAGATGCTACCCTCAGATCAAATTCATTGACTTGTTCTCGTAGTTGGCCAACCTATAGATTCATTGCATGAGATGTTTTCCGGTGAAAAAGCTCATCTAAGCTGTGATACCAATTAAGCATTATCACCTCATCTTTGGTAGATATCGAAATTTCATTGCATTCCTCTAATGCATTGTCAACCTTATTAATCTTCGTTGACAAATGCTGCCTGGTAACCTGAGAATCACGAGAACCACAGTTTTTTTAAATAAGTTGAGAAAAACTGGAATATACAAAACATGAAATGTCCATACAAAAATTTCAAAAACTATAACTACTATTATTAATCCAATGACATGCTCATCAGATATACTTTCATCATTGATAAGTTTGTTGCATATATCAAAGAAGATCAATAGGACAGCATATGCTGTTTACTCAGACAAAAAATACAGGGTAGCATTATGGAAGAAATAAATTAGACAAACAAATGAATCTTGACAACATCATTACAATATATTTGTCTTTTTTCTATTAAAGATAGGCGCACTACACTATTCCATTAGAAACAGGGGCATACGCCCAAAGCATACAAAAGAAAAGAAAAAAATCACACACCAGAATGGAGAAGAGATTTCTACAATCCCCAACCCGTCACACCCACCCTACTCCTCCCTCATTACAATATATTTGTTGTTGATATGCAATTTAAAATAAGTTGACATGCAACAAAATGAGCAAAAGAAACTATCATGGCCCACACAATGCTTCAAAGAATACCACTCAACATAACTGGGAATCTTCAAATGTAAAGGTCTCGGGGGAAGCTGCTTAACTTTTCGTCAGATTTTGAGGCCATTTGTAGAAACAGTCCTTTATCCCTAGAAGGGAATTGATGGGATCTTCCAGAGGAACAATCTTGCCAATTTTGAATGGCCCTTAAGGGGTTTTACCACCTAATGGATGGTACAAATTCAGATGGAGCTAGATCTCACGCTATGGTGGTTTAATCAGATATTGGACAAAATATGCGAGTTGCTTACTCTGATATCTCTGAAAAGGCTCAACCCATTCTCGTTTGAAGCTGTGGTGGTTCTCAGAGGAATTAAAATAGCTCGCACCCTCAAATTTGCTCAGATTGAAATCGAAACATATTCCGAGTTAATAGTGGGTTGGATTGCTGCTAACACTTTTAAGCAAAGTTTAACACAATAGACAATTGCTGACTGGATTTTCAAAGCTGGACATCAAGCATGTGGTTAGAAAAGTCAATTAACCTGCTGATGTTCCTTGCTAGCTATCAAAAAAGGCCTGCAAAATCTGTTTTCCATGAAACTACTCATCCTGATTTCACTATTCTAATGATCAAGATATCAATGGGGCAGTTCAAATCAGAATCAGAATACTTCCATAGTCAGTTGGCAGATAGTATCATGTTTTTGGATTCATTGTATTAGAGTTGTGGATGTAACTGCTCCACCATCTTTAGATGTTCATTGACTGGAATACCAGGATTCCTATCATTTTATTACTTCAATGAGAAAAAAAGTTGCTCCGCTAACTTCCTTCTCATTGGTCATGACGGGACAACCCCTCTTTGTAACTTTATGTAATTCTTTAATTTCGATATCAAATTTGTTCACTTACCTGAAAGAAAAAAAACATCTTGTTCATGCAAGGGTTCTTCATATCATTGTTGGGGGTGAAGGGGGGTGTTGTTAATGTCAGTCTAGAACCAGCTAAAATTCATCTCAAGCTCACATGGAGTTACTAACTAATCCAAAAACAGTTCCATGACACCAGTATGCGCCATTTTAATAGGATATCCCAAGTTATCCTCTGTAAGCGTAATATCCTATAAGTCAATATTCTGGAGTTAATTATTTACATTCAGAAAATTCCCTCAATAAGCATATTCTTCGAATTTTATACCCCAGATGCAGTAAAACTAAATGACAAAAACTTTGGAAGCATGCACCATTTATAGATAATGACGTGTGAGATTGAAATTAGATTTCAACCAGCAATGTGTATGACAACAGTAATATAAAGAACAACATAAGATTTGGAAATAAGCACAGCAGCATAATAATGACATGTCAACTTGATGCGAACAGCAAACACAAAAATGTCTCCAGATTATCAGTGACAACAGGGGTAAATGTGTGAAACTTGCAACATGTTACATGTATGAATAGTTTGCGTTAACAATAGAAAGGCACATCCACACTCAATATTAGAAAGCCTACAGCTGAGACTGACAATAAAATATCAATTATTGTCATACCATAGGGGTCTTGCTGCTATGCCAAGAAAAAAAGGAATGAAAGCACATGGTTGAGATTAATTCTACATAATCACAGAACACAATTCTAATTTTTAATATAAAACTTGCCGAGACTGAGCCGTGAAGATTATCAAGCCTTTTCCCCACAGCATGTCTAGCTTCGGAGAAACTTCGCCTTGTTGCAAACATTATAGAAGAAAAATTCCAACCCTGAACTATGATCACATCAGTCACAATTAACAATAACAAAAAAAAATTTGATAGACAAACTTAAAGAACATTTTTACTTGAATAGTACGTTAATTAAATATTTTCAGAACAAAATAGGGAAAACTAATAAGCTTTAAAAGGGGAAAAATATTACCTTCCACCATAAGTAACCCCATCCCACAACTCCAACAAAAATAACCGGTAAAACATATGTGCGCCGCCCTATTCATATTAAGCATTCATCAAACAGCATAATTAAGATGGGATGTTATAGAAGGCAACAACACTGTACAAATCTACAAAAAAATTAACAAAAAAAATAAACAAATGAGGGAGAGTGATGTGTTAGTCAGTTCAACGACATGTCACAAGGACCTGCATTATGAGTGATTGAATCTAACAAATTACTTGATTGCATACTAAAGTACATAATTCCAATATTTTTTTAAGAGAGAGATAGGAGCAATTTTATTAGAAAACAAAGCCCCCAAACAAAGGAGACAAGGGATCTCCATACAAAATTTTAAAAAAATAGAAAGAGAGAAAAGCAAAGAAAACAAAGGGGGAACCCTTCTAAGAATGCCATCGTCTCTTCACCTCCCGAACCAAAGATTTCCCATAATTGATGGAGTGTTGACCCCAAAATTATAGTCACCCAATCTATAAGAATTGAGGAAATAGCTGCCCATGTATTATCCAAGTAGAGCCAAATGCTCCAACATACCGCATGTGGAACTAACCATTGGGATTTGGCATGGTTACTACAATCACCTCTTGCGTCTTTCCCAAAACCAACACCACATATCTTTCAGGGTCTTGAAGGGGCAACAGAACCCGACAGCCTTCCCACATTCTCGCATATCATCCCACTAAACAAGCATCCGAAGAAAAGGTGGACATCTAGCTAACTACAAATGGGAACTTATTCGAAGGGAGGCAGAATTACATTGAAAAAAATGTGTGTATGTAGGGACAGGTAAAGGCATGTGGAAGCACATTGTAGGGTTTCCAATTAACCCTTCATACAGCTTAGGATAGGCTGAGAGGTATTTGTATTTGCTAAGCAACCCATCAGGGCCTAGGTGATCGACCGCCTAAGTAGCATGTTCATTTGGCATTGTCTGGTCCATTTCTCTTAATCTATGAAGCACGGACACGAGACATGGCAATCTTTGAATTAAATAGGATACGGATATGGCTAGGACACAGCAAAAAATAAACTAACATAATCAATATATATCACTATTTTATATAAACAAACACATTTCACGTTATATAACACATGTCCGTATCTGAGACGGGTACGGGTTCTCCAGGAAAGTGTATGTGCTTTGTAGCTCTTAACAGTTGAATTTGAAAGAAATGAATAGTTACGATTTTAAAATAAAAAGATATATACCCAACCTCATTTTTTATTAAAAAAGCCTAAATAAAAAACTAACTTTTTATTATATCATTCATTACTCATGACAAGGAAAGCTAAAATGTCCTTTAATAATACCTTGATGAAATAATTTTCATAGTATTATGGGTCATGACCATCAATGTATTGATTTTCACATTTTTTCATGTCCACCAAGCAATGTAGAGGAAGCAACAACATGTAGAAGTGGTAGCTTGATAACATGTTTAACCCTCATCACCAACCCTCTTGATTGTATTCCACCTTTAAGTTTTTCATTTACAAATATAGTGTTTTCATCTCAAATGCACTTGTACAAAAAATAAAGCATGAATGTTAAATTAATGATGTTATGCCATTTCTTAAAAAAAACATGAATTGTTAACAATAATATAACCACTATCTTAGTAAAACATGTGTAATTAAGCACGTGAGCGTACCTAGGCTCGCCTGGCCGCCTAGACAACTATGGCATTTGCAACTCTTTTCTTATTTTTACCTTATCGACTTTTCTTGAAGCCAGAGCCAAGCTTTATGGTCTCCCTAGGTAGGAATTTCCACTGCTTTTAATAAAGTGCAGGTGGTAAGATCCCACAATTCATAACATTTCAGGCCAATTTATACTCAATTGCAAAGCATGGGCTAACCACAGACCTTCCTATTCTGACTGTCTTAGATGCACAGCTCTTCAAATCTCATCATTAGTTTGGTATTCTTTAATTTCTTGAATGATCCTAACTATTTGGTATTAAAGTGGTGTACAAAACCCAACATATGTCTTCCCTAAGATGCTGTAGTAAGTTCTAATCCTGGATTCCTGGGGGAGTAAGGTGATAGTGAAGATGTGGGGGGTTTCTAGTTTGGAATAGAGAGGTGTAGTGTGGAAAGGGGTTTAATGCTACTCTGTATTTGCTACTTCTTTGAGAGATGCATTGCCTTCCACTTCAAAAGCAAGGACTTTCTGCTTCCTCAGGTAGAAGCTTTCAATTCTTCTTATTTTATATTAAAAACATGGTGTGAGGGCCATTTGTCAAACTAAATGCATCTTATCGCTATGGTGGAACACAAAATTGATAGATCCACAACATTTCTGTTGATTCAATGATATATTATTTCTTCACACTTTGTGAATATACAAGCTAAAACTGTTTTAGGCAGCATACAATCTCCCCTGATTTGATTTCAAAATTTTAAATATCAAGATCTATCAATTTCAGGTCAGCCATACAAATTTAGTGATACAGAAATTAACTTGGTATATCAGAAGCCACTTCTCAACCCAAATTGAAGCTAATATTAGAACAGAACTTTGGTCATTCATGTGAAATTATGACATTTCATATAATCCTTTTCTATTAGAACCTTCACTAATAAGAAAAGGCAAGTTAATAGTTAATATAATATTATAATTCAATAAGTATTGGCATGTACTGAGTTACTTAGGCAACTGAACATGTTCTCATGTACCTGATGTACCATCAGTTACAATTGTAACTGGTCCGGATGATGAGAAGAGTTGCAGCTCTTGTCGTATGCTATTAACCTGTCCAGTAAAGCATTAACTTATCAGTATCTGTAGCAATCAACTTGTGCAAACATTAATAATTGCACGGAAAGTGATTCTACTACTGGAAAAAAATAATGTGCACAGACACATCTGGGGACACTTGGGTGTGCGGGCAGCCCATGCAGGCTTATGCGACCATCATTAGGTGGGCGCTAGGTTCTATATACATGCCTAGGAATTGCTTGACCCACCTAAACATAATAAATGAGTCAGGCGGATGCCTAATGGACTCAATTCATATATTATGAGCAGTTGAGTTGAAACAAATGAATAATTAAGATTTGATCAAAACAACAAAAATATAAATAGCTAAACTAATCGTATGGATTGTGATTGAAAAGTTCATGCTTTGATAGGTAGCATGATGTTGTAGTTTTTGTTTAAATGCTTTGTTTATGTGAAAGTTTGCATATTTTCTGTTAAATTGTAGTTTTGTTTGTTGATTGGTTACTCTGAAATTATGGATTTTTTGTTGTAGCAATAAATCGTATTGATTGTTAATTGTTGCATATTTGATTGTTTATTTTAAATTGAATTTTAGATGTTATTTTTTATAATAATATGGTACTCTCAGAATTTAATCCCTTGACCTCTTTCTTAGAGGTGGGAGGCGTTTGCCGATTTAACCAAAACTTGGTTAGATAAATATGTGACTCTTGGAAAGTGGGAATTACGATAACCACAGTAAAAATGGCATTCTCATCTCAAGATTCACCTGTAGAAGATACAAAATATGAATGACTAGAAAATTACCATTAATAAAATCACCGCCTTCAAAAACACACGCATAGTTGTGCGTCACTTAGGCGCGTCTAAGAGTGCCTAAGCAGCTAAGCACATGGCCGCCACCTAGGATAGCATGGCCGCACAGACAACTATAAACAGACAAAATTCTGAAGCATCTTGAATTAAGAAAAACTGATACCTATCATACACCCTACTAGTAAACGTGGAGCAGTGGGGACAGCAGTTCTGTTACTAAAATTTTAAATTACTATTCAACTTCATGTGTCTTTTTCATAGATGTGGCACAACTAGTTTTATTAGAAAATGGAAAGAAAATGTTTATGTAAACTACAACCACAACCCCGTTGCCCATTCTGACAATATAAATTTATCCGTGAAATATTTTTCAAATCAATCTCCTACATCATGGCAATCATCAAATGAACCGAGCTTTGGTTAAGTCAGTAAGCACCTCCCACTCATAGAGGTCAAAGGGATCAAATCCTGAGGAGAACCATTCTTTAAAAAAAATGGCAACCATCATATCATCTGTAATTTTGTATAATTCATATCATACATAAAAATGAAACAAAATAATGTCTAGTAAGATTTGTGGTCCATTATACAGGTGGATATTGTAGTCAAGGCATACTTCTTGGGGCATTAACCACATGTAAATTTTAAAAGGGAAATGTTTTTTAGACCCCAATTCACAGGCCCCATGAGGTGACAAATGAAGAATTCCTATTATACCCTTTTGCTAACCAATCCCCCAAATCATGGGGCGGTTACGATTTTCATATTTGCATCCATTGAACATTATTTAATGTTTTTCTTTTTTAGAATGTTGAAATGAATTCTTATTCTTTCATCATTAACTCTTCATTTTTTTCTCAGAACTGATTTTTCCATGAAGATCACCTCATAGCAAATCTGCATTTCTACTTCGGAAGAATTTGAAGTCACGGATTCGATTTTTTTTTATTTGGATTTCATCTCAATGTCTATTAGATCATGTTTGACATATATTATGTTTAGGTTTGACATTTGGTGTTTGGCTTTGAATATGATGTTTTTCTATTTTTTGTATAGCCTAGATTGAAGAATGTAACATAATTTTATTGATCATGAACTCAATGTAACATTTGTTAAATGTAACACACAACAAAAAAAGTGTTTTGACATTTTTCATAAAATGTAGCTGATTATTAAAGAGAGGATCTATTTTTAAATTGTTTAAACATTGTATGGAGTGTAAAACATTTAGGTAAATGTGACTGTTATGTTACATTTATGTAAATGTAACAGTTTTTATAAAAATGTAACAAATAGTTCATATAACATTTGTTAATGTAACTCACAATGAAAAATGTGTTTGACATTTTCCATGTAATTGACCATTGAAGAGAGAATCTTATTTTAAATTGTTTAAATATCACATGGAATGTATAACATTTAAATGTAACTGTTGTGTGACATTTATGTATATGTAACAGTTTTTATAAAAATATAACAAATAGTTCATGTAACATTTGTTAAATGTAACTCACAACAAAAAAGGTGTTCGATATTTTTCATAAAATGTAACTGACTATTGAATAGAGGGTATGTTTTTATATTGTTTAAACATTGCATGGAATATAAAACATTTATGTAAATAGAACTGTTATGTTATATTTATGTAAATGTAACAATGTTTATGTAAATGTAACAAATAGTTGTAAGAGATGTAAACATTTAGAAAATGCATTTGCATTTTCTAAGATGTATCTTATTTATGTAAATTGAAAAGATGTTTGTCAAATGCTAGAATGTTTAGTAAATAATATTCTTCAAAAAAAATGTATATAGTACGAATGTAATTTGAAAAAAAAAAGAGTAGTCGTTTCAAGGATTTTGACAAAAAAACAATTTAGATAAGTTTTGGTGTAATTTAGGTAAGTTTTGGGTGTAACTGAAATAGAAGATTCAGCTACTAGGTAAGGATTTCAAATTTCAAATTTTAAAATACAAAAAATTAATAACTGAATAGAGAAAAAAAAGGGATTTGGGTTAATGGGACAGATTTTTAATTAAGGAAAAATTTGTATTTTATCATTTTACCCTTTTTGAAAAGTCTTGTCAACCAATGAGATGATGACACCTCATGGAGCTCGTGAGCGGGACTTATATTTTGGGGCCTGGTATTATGACTGTTTTTAAAACAAGGATTCATCCATAGAAAATGGAGTTCCAATCACATTGGAACTTATAAACCTCCAAAGAAAAAGAAACAAAGGGTGTACACAACAGATAAACCCTACAGCACATAAAATAAATACATCTGACCCAGCCGAACAAAGCCAAGTCTACAAGCCAAAAAGGGCATGTTTCAGATTCCCAAGGAAGTTCAGAAGATTTCTTATGGGTTGCTTACAACAAGTACATGTGTGCAAAGGTCCGTTGGGTGGTTTCAGCCACTAAGGTATGATATCATTAGGATCGGTTTACAAATTCCAAGTTATTTAAAAGTTGAGAAGTGGATAAATTGTGTGTGTGTGTGTGTGTTTAGTGAATGATTTTTGGCTTTGAATGAGAATTTATCTCCCTCCCTCTATCCGTCCCCCTCTCATCACCACCACCACCACAGAATGCAAATCAATAAAATTATGTTTTTATGTAACAATACACAGTAATTAGAAGAATGGTGGAGTCAATGAGAATCAACTGCATGCATAATGATTCATCTTGATTAAAAAAATCATAGTTTCCCATGAAATTTTTTTTATTAGGATTGAATCATTTCCGTTACAGTTCAAAATGCGTTATATTCACAAAAAGTCACCGCCCTCAAACTGTAATTTAACATTATGGAACAAGCTCAAACAAACAGACCAAAATTATCCAACTAAATGAAATATATAAGGAAAAAAAGCAGAATGATGGGGAGAAAACACAACAATGTTCACACCTGTGCCAACAAGGAATCCCTTGCCCTGCTTTTTGACGGTTGAGGATCATCTTGTTGAATATGCCTTATAAGTACCTGAAATATAAGCAGATTATCAACGATGGTAGACATTGTAATTGGAATTTATTATCATCATATTGCATTCATTATCAATATTGTTTTTGCAATAAGATTGCTCCTATACCGTCTTCAAAAAAGAAAACCAATATTGTGTCCCCTCCTTTTTTCAATTTTAAAAGCACCCACATTCCACAGATCAATTTGATCTCCATATAGGTGGTCCTCACCCTTATATAATGAGCACAATATCATTTTAGCAAACTAATAAAAAAAAAACAGAATTACAGTCTGCGATTATTTTATCCTTGGATATGGATGCACCTCCCTTTCCTCATCCATTAGATTAAAGTTTAACTATATTCAAAAGAAACTAGAATTCCACATTTTTATGAAGAACCATCAGTCCGTATGAATGGATTCTGTTTGAATAAAATAAAAAATGACATGCATTAAAATACTCAATGCCAGATTCAGCGTTAATCATTGCTTTAGTTAAAACAAGTGTATGTCATTGTAATTGAGTTAAAACAAGTGTGTGCCAGATTCAGTGGTACTAATATTAAACCACATTAGAGTAATAGTTTATCATTTCTGTTGCCTCTGTAGCAAAACAAGTATGGTTGTCCTATTGGCATCAGCCCCGTTCAATAAATATGGTGTGCAAGCATGCCGCTGGAATTACACGACTTTATGGTGCACCTAAGAATGCAAATTTACTAAAAGTGTTATGCATTCATTGCAGATAAAGAGTGTGAATATATACCTTGTATGCACCTGAAAGGAAGCCAGAAACATTTGAAATGGATGCATCCTTCACAATCACAGACCCAACGAGACCTGGATGACAAACCATACAATTTACAATCTGATTTTCAGGCATCAGAAAGATTAATAAGATGATCGTTCAAAGACTGACATTCTACAACTACTGCAGTAAACTGAACAACTCCCGGGATCATATCCAAATATGCACAACCCAAGGAGTCTCAGAGACGCTAAAAAAAGGTATCCAGAACACGATCCCTTTTGTATACTCCGACAAAGTATCACTCTTATTCTTGATCCGTACCCAAAGTCAAAGATCGGATTCATCAAGAATTTAAAAGACCGCTATGAACATAATGAAAAAAAAAAAAAACTAATCTACGTTCACTAATAAACAAAGGGAAAAAAAACTCGATAAACGAGAATCGGGAGAGAACCTGCTCCGATGAGGATGGTGAGTTTCCCAATCGGAATCGCCATGACCACGCCACCACTCCTATCAAGTTGAAACCCTCCCTCTTCCTAGCATCTCCTCCTCGCTCTGCAGTTATTCAGAAAGCCTTTTTTCGTTTTTATTTACTCTCTCTCTCTCTCTCTCTCTCTCTCTCTCTCTCTCTTCTTCTCTTCTTTTTTTTTTCTCTGAGCGCTTCTTCTAATAAGTCTTGCGCAGCAGGAAACCCTAGAGTCGAACTACTTCCCTCTCTTATAACTTTTTACCTTGATGATCTTGGGCGTAACGAACGATTTTCATTAATTAGACAACGGTGATAAGGCATTAAGGCTAGTTAATTTAGACGCCCCGGATACGAACGTTTAGCAATGGACGGTGCACCTTTTCTCAAAGGCAGCGTTCTTGCGCAATCTAAGAAGCAGTTTTCTACTAATATAAAAATTGGGGAAAATGACAAAAAAAAAAATTTTCTTAAGAGTTTAAAATAATCAAATCAGCCATTTTTTAAAATTATATTTAAAAAAGTCCCATTTCACAGTTTTGGAAACACAAAAGACTAATTTATCATTATGTAATTAAATATATAATATCTCTCTTTATTCTACACTAAAAACCTATTTTTCCTATAAAATAATAATATCTCTATAAAAATCAATCAGGTTTTGTTATTATATATTATACTGTGTGTTTTTTTATATATATCTTAAATGATATTGTTTATCATTTTTCATTGTGTATAATCATAATATGTAATTTAAATATGTGTTATGCCATAATACAGCAGATGATATTTTAGTATTCTAAATCTTTATTCACATTTTTATTTTTTGGTTATTTATATATTTTTATGATATCATTATTACATATTCATTTTTTTAAAAAAAACATCAACATTTAATAGAGTTCATCATAACTCAAATTAATATTTCACAAAATCCACATAATCACAAAGAATTTACAATAAAAAAATTGATTTACATGAAAATGTGTGAAATATATTAATAAAATAAAAAAGTGAAATATTTTTACAAAGTTAAGAGATATATAGAATGTATTAAGGATCTAATTACACAAGGGTATATTAGTCTTTTGTGTTTCCAAAATTGTAAAATGAGGTTTTTTTAGGTATAATTTTATAAAGTGACTAATTTTGGTATTTCTAACTTTTGAAAGACTTTTTTAGTCATTTTTCCTAAAAATTGTCCAATCACACAATCAAATAATTTTATGTAGTATATTACTATATGTATTTTAGGCACATAGCAATTTTCAAAATTGAGAGAGTGCAGATTTAGTTTTAAGATTCAAATTCATACATAATCACTTGTTAAACATCTCGTGGTTCAACTTTTCTAATTCTCAAAGTTTCTAGTCTTTAAGAAAAACAAGATTTTTTATTTTTTTAGATGAAAAATAATAATAAAAAAATCGTATATCCAGTCCTTTTTACTGTTCACAGTACTTTTTATTTTTTAAAATTATATATTTTTCATTGAAGTATATCTATCTATTATTTTATTTATTAAAATGATTCTGACCTAATATTTTCATTTCCGCTTTTATCCTTCCATTAATTTATAATTACTTATATCTTATTTATTTAAAATTTAAAATTACATTTAATAAATCATATATATATATTTTAAGATTAAAATTCAGATTTGATAAACCATCATTTATATAATTCAAATTTAAAAATATTAATTAAATCTATCTCAATTAATATCTATAAAAATTTGTTACATTATTTTTATTATAATATATAAATTATTATATGGTATACGAATTTAAAGATTTTATTGCTAAGAAAGATATGGGTAAACCATTTTTGTTATTATTTTCTCAGATTCTGGAAACACTGCTTTTGAATACTTTTTTGGGAAAATGATTAAAAAAGTCTTTCAAAAGTTATAAATACCTAAATCAGCCACTTTTTAAAATTATATCTTAAAAAGTCTCATTTTACAATTTTAGAAACATAAAAGACTAATCTACCATAATATAATTAAATCCTTAA
>CM060876.1:0-57129 GCA_030737845.1 Acorus calamus
CAGTTACATTTGTAAATAAAATCTTTAGCATGTCATTCAGATCATATATAGTAGCAAAATAAATTTAAGATTTGAAAAAAAAATTGTTTATTAGGATTGCATTACGAAAATATAACAATAGTGAGTTACATTGTACATCAGAGACTACTCACAAATCATAAAAACATTTGAATGAATCAGTTACATTTGTTAATAAAATGACAAAAAAATTGAATCATAGGATTGCATTACGAAAATCGGTAATACAAAATGTGTGATTTGAAAAATTGGGAAAAAAGTAATCTGTTACCCATTTTTTACAATTTGACATTCATTTGAATGGAGAACCTTGAATAAATCAGAAATACAACATGTCTGATTCAACAAATTGGAAAAAAAATAATCGCTTACCCATTTTTTTGCAATTGAGCATTCAATCTGGTGAAGAAACTCTATGAATCGGGTTGTGATCGAATCCCCAAAAATCATGATGTTTTTCAATTTTTAGACGAAAAAAAGGAGAATGATGAAGAAGTATCAATTGTTGCGTTAAATCCGTGGAAACCAATCGATTTTGTGATATTGATACCCCGCGAGAGGAACGGAAGATGAAGAACTCCCAAAAAACGAGGGATTTCAGCGTTCAAACGTGTATATTTAAACAAGGGTACTTATGTAACTTGCTATTGTACTCTTTTGTCAAAGTCAATCAGCCATCCAATGATAAGATAACACCTATCAGAGCTTGTGAGTGGAACCTATGAATTGGGGTCTGTGTAGCAAGACTCTAAAAAAAATTAGTTTTTTTATATATTTTTTACAAAAATACGTCTGGAGTTTTTTTAATTTGAAAATGGGTTTGGAGAATTATAAACCCAAAAGTTTACAAAAAGAAATGTTTAATTGATTTTTTTAACATAACTAGGAGTCAGTGCACCAAAAGCTGTCCAAACTCGTTTTCAAATAGAGCTTAAGTGCCTGTTTGAAAACACTTAGGAGCCGTTTAGTTCAGCGAAAAACTGACTTTAAGTCCTGATTTATAAGTGCAGATTATATAAATTATTAATCATTTCAGAAGAAAATGTATTTGGTTTAACAAAAACTATAAACACCTATGAAAATAAGTGTGTTTGGTTCAATATTAAATAGTAAAGCTTATGATAAAGGTGTTTTGATCCATTTGATAAATGCTGGATGTAATTATAATGTTTGGTTGAAAAATTGATGATTTGCTTATTTTGTTTATTTACTAAAAAAATATACTTTGATATATATCTATTTACTAAAAAAATATTCTGCACTTTGATTACTTAAGTAAGAGAACCGATAGAAGCCTATACAGATTTAAAAAAAATAACATGGGACATATGTGCTTTTTATGACGCGGTAAATATGCAATCTACAATTACCATATTTGAAAAGTCATAGTAATGACATACATCTATCACTTGAATGACTTAAATTTTTTGACAAATCTCACCTAATAATAGCAAAGCTGCATATCATGTCATGCTACATAAGATAAATAAAAGAGAATATTACAACATTTTATGATTCACAAAAAAAAAACATGTCGATCATCAAACATAATCGAAGCACACAAATAGTACTAGAGCTACATATATTGTCATGCTACAATAGATAAATACATGAGAATGTTACAACATTTTCAAATAGGGCAAAAAAAACTGTTTCATAACAATAAATATATACACATTACAGTGTTAGTTTCATAATCCAACTTCTCGAGCTATTTGATGGCAAAGAGAAAAAGCAAAAAAAAATCACAAACCCCATCAATATGATACATAAAACATGAACATCCAAATATGAGTATCCCTGTGAGACGTGGAACTACGGCGGCATTATCCACCTTCTAAACTGGCACCTGGTAATACTCGGGTCTATGCGCCCGACGCAATTCATCAACCCACATGAAGCATTGTGGGTATTCTTGATTACATAAATGACAACAAATTACGGATCAAATATGAAAAAAAGTTATGGAAAATATGATAAACCATCTAAATAAAAACCCAAATTCTGAAGATATATCCTAAACATATAGTGCAATGGTAAAATATGTTTGACACAACAGTTCTTCAATCACTTCAACTTTACAAACATTCAGAATAGTTGAGCACTTTATAACTATTGCCTTCAATGAAGACTATAAAACAAACATATTTGTGGTGCTATTTGAATTACTGGCCTCAAGTCATTGCATGAACGCATTTAAGCAGGACTCTAGCAATCCTATCTGGGAAGGGAGCCAATCAGGGCACTAACGATTTAAAAAATATTATGGCTCATATATATCCAAAAAATGACAGATTCATATAACAATATAAAATGTAAACTCTATTCATCCGCATAGAATAAAAATAAATCTACCACACAAGAACCACAAACTGATGATATAAAGTACATTAAAAAGTAGTTTAAAGTGATGGGCTACCAGCTCTTGTAAAAGTAATTCTTGAATCAGCCTAGGAGACCTAAGATGATTTTTTTATGGGTAATATCAATATTTCTATTACTGTGTAAAAGAATAATTACAAATGGCAGGTAACACGTAGAATTGTGTTTTCATCTACCATGTAAATAAAATGAGAGGGAACCAAAGTGAGAACCTTAGTGCATCTTCTTTTTAACAGGAGATTTGAGGGAACACAATTGAATATCAAACCCAAGATATAACAAAAACTGCTTAGGAGTCTCAATCATACAAGATCCCTGATTTATCTGCTTCAAACAATTGGTTAGTTGAGGCCAAAAGGTCCTAGGTTGAATAACAACAGAGCCCATGCCTTGTTTCCAGTTTGCCAGGGAGTCCACCACTTTGCTTCTCTGGATCTATGTGTGTTTTCATTCCTATAAGCTACTCTAGCCGTGTAAGATGACAGTTCTATCTCTGGACAATAAGAATTGTAGTCTGAATTGAATCTAATGCTGGGTTACATTGGACTCCACTTCGATTTAAACCTTCGGGAGATCGATGGAGATAGTTTTTAACCAACATGTAAAAATAGCTTCAAATGTAAAATGATCATTTAACCAATGTTTTGTTCTATATTTTCAATGACTTATATAGGTATTTAATTTTATATGAACAAAATGTTATGAGAATATACCTTTAAATTGGAAAGAAATTCAATTAAGAGACTGAATACGTGAAGCACAAATCAAACCACAAAAAAATATAGGAGCCATAAAACACCTTACCCATCACAATAAAAAATTCAGAGACCTGAAAACAGAGATATAGTACCACAAATCCACGCATCACCAATCAATAAAATCAAAATCTATAGACAATCCCACTTCAAAAAATCAGGTTTTGCACTCAAAAACCAATCAATCACCCTACTTACAAATATTTGGGATGTTGAGAACTCACATATTATTGAGACTCAATGCACACCAGGTATTATTGATGTATAAGTCAACAAGACATTATTCATGTATATGCTAATATGCCAACAAGAAGATTGAACAAGCTATCCTAGAAAATGATAAATTTCATTGATCAAATATACCTACAATACTAGAAGCCTTCTTGTGGCTTAAAAACAATGACAGCAAATATGTCTGGCAGAACATCTTGTCTTAAGTTCCTTATTATTGTGAAATAAACCTTAATTTTCTTAGGCACCTCTCTTTCTCAAGACCCTTGACCCCAACTCAGCCAATCTGTACCAGTGTGGTTATCAATATTTTCAATATACTTTATCAAACCACATTTTTATTTGCCCTTCTAATCAACCAAAAGAGTTCACATATTCCTGAATGAGAACCAGAAACCCTAAAAATTACAGATAAAAAACATTGGCGATTCTAGGGTTCATTTTTGGAACAAAATTATACCTCAGATCGATTTCTGGTTTGATGGGTATGGCCCGATGTGGCGACGGGTGGCAGTGAAGCGACGAAGATGGCTTGATGCGTAAGCGATTGGACCTGAACTCGATCTGCCATTGAGATCCGAAGAGTAGAGGTCGTCAAGGAGGAGAGGAGGTCGAAGGGGGGTCAATAAGAGCTAATGGTTTACTCCTCTGTATTAGGGTTCAAAGTATAATTTTATGAAGATCACCATGAGCGATTCCGATTAGGGAAGCGGAGGGAAGAGGCGCGAGTGAGGCGAAACGACAGACTCCACGACAAGCCTCTTTGGATGACCGGGATCGGGAGCCCAACGGATCTCGCTCATGTTGGGGGTCTCGACAAAGGTCATGGTGAACTGACCGACCTTCTCAGCCTTCCCCTTCTTCCCCGCCCTCAACACGAGATTGGTCTTGTGGTACGAGAAGATCCCGTTCGTCAGTCTGATGATGTCTCCTGCCTCGAAAGCCTCGCATTCCGTCCCCCAAAGCTGGAAGTGGACGGAGGCGCTCCCGTCGGCGACCAGAGCCAGGCAGGTCCTCTCGTGGCCTTCCCTGCTGGGATATCCCTTGTCGAGCATTATGAATTGAGCGTTCACGGTGTTCGAGGCGGCCGGGACAAGGTCTTTTAGGGGCATCATTATCTCTCGATGGAGGTTAGAAGCGAAGAGGGAGAGAGGGGGGGATTTAGGGTTTTGATAGAAAGGACGGACCACGGAGAGGAGGAAAAAAGGTTTTGGCTTGGGAGGTCATAGAAACCAGGGAGAGATATGTACCTCCTTATTTGGTTGGGAAACTTGGGGTGGAATAAATTTATGATATAAACGCAACTTTTAATAGCCGTGGAATCATTGTTCAAGATAGAGGGACAAAATAACCCCGGTCACCCCATCCAGTGTATGCATTATCAGAACCTAGAAAGCAAGCAAAACAAAGTTATAGCGTTACCGATGGTTGACCCAAAACCGTGTTTTTATCCAGAATAACAGCTTCAGGGGACTCACCATGATAGAAGTAACCATAGTTGCTAGTCTGTGGATAATAGGCACCTTGTTCCACTGTAGGCTGCTGCTCAGAATTACGAAACTTTTGGCCAGATGTGGCACCTACTGATGAGGATACAGATAGCCTCAAATCAGATAGGATGACCTCTTTCTTGGAAGCCTAACACACAGAAGAGAGTAAAACTCAGACATTTCAAGGTTGTTTGAAATGAGATGAATAAACTCAATGTAAATTCTTTTGTTAATGACAATTGCAAACCATGAAACCAGTCACAGCTTCAATAATATCTTCGAATCCCATCAGTAGCAAATGGGTCAAAATTTAAGCTAGAGTGGAAATCAAACACTTAACGCATCACATACCACTTCCTATTGAACCAAATCGTGACAGGTTCAGACTTTGAAGAGAATAGCGGCCTTGGTATCTGTATAACAATGCATTGAGGTAAAAAAAAAATACTAATTAGGTAATGTAACAATGAAAAGGAACTTGCAGCCATGAATAATGTTCTAAATCTAGACAAAAGCAACATCAAATAAAACATTGTTATAGTGAACCATTCCAAAAAGTAAAATTCCAGAGGAAATTCAATTGCATCAAAGGAATGATTTTCCCTGTTAATTTTTTCAAGTATGCGTGTTTCTAAGATAGGGAAGAAGGTCTTGTCGAATCTTCTATCTCTCATATCCTCCTATGATCAGTCATTGATGTTCTCAATGCAATATCTCATGAAAATCATAGATGCATTTGAATTCCACAGTAATGAATTCCATATACAATAAAATTTATAAAAATAAAATCAAACGAGGAAGAGGATGATGACAAAACCTAATTCTATGACCAAATATAAACAGTTGGCACTTGTCAAGCGACAATTTCATATATATACAAGATAAAAATGGTTAGCACAAGCATATAGATAGAGTAAATGATAAATTACAAATGAAAAAATGATTTCAGCCAAATATGTCTGGTAGACTCCCAATGTCAAAATGATGCAAACTACAAGAAAAATAATAATAACTTAGGCCCCACTGAAACCAAATTTCAAAAACAGCTATTTCCTAGAAGTTGTTCTAACAACTTTAATAAATAATAAAAAAATCTGAAACCAAAAGCTGAAGCTCAAATACTTGTTTAGAACTGATTATCTGAAAAACTGGTTTTGCAAAAGATTAATATGTTTGACAATCATTTACAAACGGGGGCCTCAGTACATGATAGACTGATCAGTTTTGGTTTCACCTGTCATGCTCAATGCTCTGTATGTAGATGAAGATGGGTTGTCCCTTTAACCTGCACACTCAGTGATTATATAAGGAGAAACATAGCAAAAAATGACCAAGCAAGGAATAACAACACATCAATTATTTCATATTAGTCAACAACTAATGTAAGGTTGAATGTTTTGTGAAGAAAAGAAAGTAAGGTGGGCCTTGATTGATGCTTAAATTCCCAAAACAAAATAGTTTGTTATAAAAAAAATATTTGGATACAGTAGATAAGAATATATCCAATTAAATTTCATCAGACCTTTCAACAATTATAGATGTTTAACTAAAAAATCATTCTGCCCTTAAAAAAAATCACTGCTCTCTCAAAAAAATCCCACATATCAGTTTTCATCTATCAAATTCCACAGTTCCCAGTAATATAATCATTGCTCCAGAACCCAGTGGTCATAGGAACAAACCCAACCAAAAAAAGGAAAAAAAGGGGGGAATAAGTTCTTTGACAAGCATAATGCAATCATGGGCAACTTAAATAAGATTCTCACAGATCAGAAAACTTCACTACATGTAGGATTCTCATTAAATATATTTTCTTCCCTCACCAGATAAAAACACAATCATAAAACTAAAAAATAAAAAACACAAACAAACCAATACCAATTTTCTTAGTGTTAAACTTCCACATAAATACAAATAAAAACAAAAAAAAAGATTAAATACAAATTAAAGGGAAACACGGTATTTTTTGGTGATGAGGAATCCCAAGAGGAGTTTGGGTAAAACTTTTGTGCACATAATACCCTTTACACAAATGAGCCCAGAAATTCAAACTCGAGACCAATGGTGAGCAAGATCACACTTTTGGCCGAAGAGTCATCCTTGTGTTACTTACCACCAATTCCTCCTTCTACATAAGAGAGACTTATAGGGGGTAGTCAATTAGGATTTTTATGCACAAAATGTCCATGTCAGTGGATTTATAAATCTTGTGTTATTCAATCAGGACATTGGTTCATGAACAAAAGATCTAGCATTATTCAATTGAGACGTTATTTTGCGGACAAAAAGTCCACTGTTATTCAATTGAGACATTATTTCGTGGACAAAAAGTACAGCGTTATTCGATTGAGACATTATTCGTGTACATAAAGTCTACTGTTATTCGATTGAGACATTATTTTGTGAACAAAAAGTCGTGTTATTCGATTGAGACATTATTTCGTAGACAAAAAATCTAGTGTTATTCGATTGAGACATTATTTCGTAGACAAAAAGTTCAGCGTTATTCGATTGAGACTTCTGATAGTAAACATTTTGTCACGTGTTATTTAATTTAAATAAGATTTGTAAAGACTTTCATAAGTCATGGATTTTTGTGGACTTTAAAAAGAGAAATATAAAGGAAAAAATCATTTCAAAATCTCACTCAAATGAGTGGGATTTTCATGGACTTTCATTCTAGCATTGTGAATATATCTTCCTTTTTTCTTTTAACAGAATTCATTTCTTTTATGAATGATGGTTATCTCATATCTTTCATATTTTTATTCTCGTATCAGTCTTTAGCCAAAATCAAGTATCATCATTTTAAAATCCAACTCTAAACAAATAACATCCTCAAAAACCAAAATTCTTGCAACTCATGAAATTTTCACGACATATGCTACTATTATATAGTAATTTTTATTTTATCCTGAACTACAACATTATAATAATTCATTCACAATCACTATGAACTTTAGATCACCCATTTATGTCATACAAAACCAACCAATCGGTCATATGTCAACAACATTCCAACAACAAGATTATTCACTAGATCCCAATCAAAATGCATTCATGATTGAGGTATTTGGAAACCGGTTTGAAATGTAGCTTTTCACTTAAAACTACTCTTAAAATTATATTACCAAGAAGTATATTTTTGTTATATTTAGGAAAAACCAAAATTTTCATGTTCATAAATAAAAACTATTTTTTTCCCTTATAAAATTCAGGATTGCTTGGGGCATATGGAAACATGTTTAGATTATATATATGATTCATACAAAAGCATAATCATTGAAACATATGTCTAAACACTACATTTGAAAATGAGAGTTTTTATCATGATATTCTAGCCATGTGCATTTCATATAAGAGAGACTTAAGTCTACTAAAAATAATGAATTCCTCGTATACAACTAACACTCCTATAGAAAATCAAATTATTCAAAAAAAAGAATTCAACAAGGAACCAATCCGATTCAAGATATTCTGAGCCGCTCGATGGATAACAACAAGTCATATTATCAAACAATTATCATCAATAAAAGCTATTTTAAACCCAAAAAATAATAATTTATTCTCATTATTTTCATTCGAAAGAAAATCAAAACCCTAGAAACCAATCCATCTTTTAAACAAAACACCAAAAATACTTTAAAAAATCGATTTTTCTTCGGCATCTAATGCTAAAAAGGAAGGCAGAAATCGACTCCGAGTCCAAAATTTGCAAGATTCGCGTCGCGTTTTCGATGTCCTCAGTCAAACAGCACATCAAAAGGCAATGCAACAGATGATATTTTAGTACTTTAAATCTTTATTCACATTTTTTTTTGCTATTTACATATTTTTATTATATCATTAGTAAATATCCATTTAAAAAAAAAACATCAACATTTAATGGAATTCATCTGTATTGTATCATTTTTTATTGGTACATATTTCACAAAATCCACCTAATCACAAAGAATTTACAATAAAAAAATTGATCTACATGGAAATGTGTGAAATATATTAATAAAATTAAGAGGGTGAAATATTTTAACAAAGTTAAGAGATATGAAATGTATTAAGGATCTAATTGCATATGAGTAGATTAGTCTTTTGTATTTCTAAAATTGTAAAATAAGACTTTTTTAGGTATAATTTTAAAAAGTGGCTGATTTGGGTATTTTTAACTTTTGAGAGACTTTGTTAGTTATTTTCCCAATTAGTATTACATTTTTGTAATTAATCGTTAAATTTTTGTAATTGATTATTACATTTCTATAATTTATATATCTTTAGTTTAGTTTCATATATGATATTACATATTTGTTTTTATAATTTCTATTGTAATTGTTATAAGTATGATATATGATATTATCTGTAAATGTTAGATTATGTCATTAGGCATTACATTTATAGTTTTTGTTGTAGTTGTTATATAAATGTTAGTTTCTATGATTATTTAGTACATGGATCAATAAGTAATTCTATTAAAATATTACAATTGTTCATAAATTTTCAGTTCGAATTCATGCTACTACTAATTTTTTTCCTATCGCTAAATAAAATTTTATTTAGGTGTTTGACTATTTATTGTATTTTTTATGTTGCTTGGAAAACTCGTTTTTCATTATTGTAGGAGGGCAATTCCGAACAAGACAGAAAGTAGGGAATAACCCGGATAAAGCCCATCTCGCGATTAACATGAAGCCAGCCCAAAGAGAGAGGCAGGCCCACTAGCCGGGCCTCGAGGTCAGACCCATCTGGCGATACCCAAGGGAGGTATCCTCGCCCGACGAGATTATGGGCCCGGGGAACCCGGACGCAGATGGTAAGGACGAACGAGAGTAGGTCAAGTCGGGCGAACCGTATGCCCGACCACGGCGTGACCACGACAACAACGCCCGACCAGAGATACACAGTCATCTGGTGAAGTCATGTGAAGGACAAGGTTGTAGCGACCTATTCGAGCCAGGGCACGTCAGTGCCCGAGTTAAGTAACAAACCAGATATGGATCCCTCCCCTGTCTTCTTCAAGACAGTTGGCGAAGGGAATATTCTCTGACGACAAAAAGGACGAGGCGTCAGGGAAACCGTTATAGGTTAATGATGATCCCTAGACGCCACGTGTCCCGAATCCGTAGGCCTAGCAGGAAGCACCATATCACGCTATGGACACTCCTCGAGGTCCCGATCGGCACGCCCCGACCCGCTATAAAAGGGAGGTTACCCCTCCCTCCTCAGGTACGGAATACACTCTTCCCTCTCGCTTCAGTCAGAAAAAATATCTAAATTCCTCCGAGAAGGTGAATCACTGACTTGAGCGTCGGAGGGGCGTTAGCCGGCACCACACTGGTGTGAGTGACAGGTGCTTGGAAGTCGGAGACGACGGGAGCACTCCGTTCCGATCAAGGCGAGGAGTATCGACGAAGGAGGAGTTCAGGCTCAAACCATTTCTCCGGACTCATCTCAGAAGCCCGGATCAACGAAGATCCGGCCCAGGAAGGGATACTCAAAAATCCACCTCCACATTTGGCGCCGTCTGTGGGACCGAGCGAGAAGCCGTCCCGATAAACTCACCGGAGAAGATGGTGGCAACCAGGACTCGTTCAACGATCCTCGAACGCGACATGGAAGGGGAACGCGTAACTCCAGATGACCCTCCCCCAGCCAAAGGCAAGGCGCCGATCGGATCATCGTCACAAGACCCGACCCCAGAAGCTGGGCGGGACCTTGCAAAGGAGCTCGAACTGATGAGCCAGCGCCATCAGCATCTGGAAAGCTTGGTGGAGCAGATCCTGAAGCGTAAAGAAACGGCACCACCGCCGCCCCCGCCAGAGGCACGAGATCGGCCGAACTCGGTCAGAGTTGGTGAGGAGCCGCGGGACCATGATCGCCAGAGTAGACGGCCAAACGCGCGAAGCCATGAATCAATCTACTCGTCGGGCGAAGGACACCGCCAGGGGGGTAGGCGGGATCCATCTGACGTTCCCCTTGAAGGGAATTACGCGAGGATGAATCCCGATGAGCAACGAGACCATTCACCTCATCGGGAACAACGAAGAAAACGAGCCAACACTCACCGGACTGGAGGACAAGGACGTCATTTAAGCCCCAGCCGTTATTCGATGTCTTCGGATGACGACTGCGGACAAAGGCGTCGGGAACATACAAAGAAGACACACAGGAGTGGAATGACCAGCACCCGAGATCGGGAGTTTATCTCGAGAGCACTGAAGGGATTTGAATCACCCTTCGTTCATCACATCCTACACAGCATACCCCCCGGAGGTTCGTCCAGCCAAAGTTCCGACTTTATAACGGAACGACCGACCCCTTTGATCATGTGTTGGGCTTTCGGCACGCGATGGCACTCTACGAGCAGCACGATGAGCTCATGTGCCGCATGTTCCCCTCTAGTCTCGAAGGGGCGGCTCTCAGCTGGTTCCACCAGCTCCCCGGTGGATCAATCCACAACTTTGAAGAACTTGGGACTCTATTCGCGGAGCACTTCATCTGCAGCCGAAAACAACAGAAGGATTTGGGAGACCTAATGAAGATCCAGATGCGACCCGGGGAGTCAATTCGGGGATTTGTAGATCGGTTCCGTCTCCTCATGTTTGAGGTAGATCGGTGTGACTCGAATGCCGCGATAATGGCATTTCGAAACGGGTTGCCGCCGAAGCATGACTTGCGCAACTCTCTGGTAAAGAAGGTCCCGGAGACCCTTAGCGAGCTCATGTGCAGGGCAGAGAAGTACGCCAAGGTCGAGGACGAGGCGACCCCTTCGCGGACCCAGGCCGTCGCCACAGTTTCGAAGAATCCCGAACCAAGGGAAGACAAGGCGCGGAAGTCACGCGCCGAACAGAGAAATAACCCGACAGCCAATGAGGTCCGGGAGAAGACTTACACAAAGTTCAACTTACCTCTCGTACAGATTCTAGAAAAAATCAAACACGCTCCATTCTTCCAGTGGGCACCCCCCATGAAGAGCGATCCAGCCGCCCGTGACAAAGGGCTCAAGTGTGACTACCACCGGGACTTCGGTCACCAGACCGAAGGCTGCCGGACGCTGAAAGGTTTCTTGGAGTCCCTGGTTCGCAAAGGCAAGCTCCGGGAGTTCATTGTGCCGAAGGAGGAGAAGAAGCAGGAAAGACATGTGGTGGCTGTTGGGCCCTCGCAGGTGGCAGGGTGATCGACACGATATGTGGAGGACTGCCGCGATTATCGGACACCAAGTCGTTTGCAAGGACAGCTAAGCGCGGTTCTCGGCATCTGGAGATTCTGCAGATCGATCAGGAGGCGGTGCTAGCCCCTAAGAAAGCAAAGGCGGATGATCCAGGGGTGATCTCATTTTCCGATGAGGATCTCGCCGGGTTAATTATCCCTCACAGCGACGCTTTAGTCATCACATTGCGGATTGCGAATTTTGATGTTAAGCGTATACTCATCGATACCGGAAGCTCTGCGGACATCCTATTCATGCAGCCGTATCACAAAATGGGGTTGAAATCATCAAGCTTGGAGCCGATGAGGGAGCCGTTGATAGCTTTCAACGGCAGCCAAGCAGTCCCTTCTGGGCGAATAACCTTACCGGTACGGGCGGGAGACGAGACGGTCCTGACAGAGTTTATTGTCATGGACCTTCGGTCGCCTTACAACGCGATTATGGGACGCACATGGCTAGGGGCGATGAAGGCCATTCCGTCCACTTACCATCAAAAACTGCGTTTCCCGTCCGCCCGAGGAATTATGCAGATACAAGGTGACCAAGTTGCTGCGAGAAGATGCTACGCTTTAGCAACGTCCGGGAAGGCCCATACCGAGGAGCAGGCCGGGGAGGCCGGCGATATTCACCCGAAACGATAGCAATTACTGAAGGATCGGGTAAGAGCCGATGAGGCCCGACCCGATCCTGCTCAAAGGGTCGTAGAGGATTTGGAAAAAATACTTATCGACCCACAGAATCCTGAACGGTATTTTCTTATCGGAACCACGCTGAAACCGGTTGAGAGATGGAAATGATTCGAGTTACTCCGCGCGTATAGAGATGTGTTTGCTTGGACGCCTTCGGAGATGCCGGGCATTAGTCCCGAGGTGATATCCCACCGATTGCACATTTCCCCAATGGTTCGCCCGGTCAAACAGAAACAGCGACGAGTGGCGCCCGTCCATGCTGAGGCCATCAAAGAAGAGGTGGAAAAGTTATTGGCGGCCGGTTTTATCCGGGAGATTCGGTATCCAGAATGGATAGCCAACACGGTGGTCGTACCGAAAAAGAACCAGAAGTGGCGCGTCTGCGTCGACTTCACGGACCTGAACAGCGCCTGTCCGAAAGACAGCTTCCCACTTCCAAAAATAGACCAGCTGGTTGATGCCTCATCGGGCAACGAGTTGATGAGCTTCATGGACGCATATTCAGGGTATCACCAGATACCAATGTACGAGCACGACGTCGACAAGACGGCTTTCATCACTCCGATGGGAACCTATTGCTACAAGGTGATGCCTTCGGACTAAAAAACGCAGGGGCAACTTATCAGAGATTGGTCACTAAGATGTTCGAACATCAAATCGGCAGGACAGTGGAAGTTTACATCGACGATATGCTAGTGCGAAGCAGCAAGCGAGAAGATCACCTCGGGCACCTGAAGGCGGCATTCGAAGTACTTCGGAGTTATCGCATGAAGCTTAACGCGGTAAAATGCTCCTTCGGAGTGGAGTCAGGGAAATTTCTTGGTTTTCTCACCACGCATCGGGGCATAGAGGCCAATCCCGACCAGATCAAAGCTATACTCGAAATGGACCCACCAAGGAATCGGAAGGAGGTTCAGAAGCTGACTGGGAGACTGGCCGCCTTGAACCGGTTCATCTCCAAAGCCACCGAGAGAAACCTCCCCTTTTTTAAATTATTAAGAAAGACCGAGGAATTCAATTGGACCCCCGAGTGCCAACAAGCTTTTGAAGAATTAAAGCAATACCTGTCATCGCCTCCGCTTCTAATGAAGCCCAACCCCGATGAGCCACTCTACCTTTACTTGGCAGCCTCAGCTCATGCAGTCAGTTCCGCCATCATAAAGGAGCATGAAGGGGTGCAGAGGCCCGTTTATTACGTCAGCAAATCTCTTTGTGGGCCGGAGTCAAGATACTTGTATCTAGAAAAGGTGGTCTACGCCCTGCTTGTCTCATCTCGAAAACTCCGCCATTACTTCGTGGCCCATACGGTCAATGTTGTGACCGACTACCCTCTGAAACCCATCTTGAAGAGGGCCAACATCACAGGACGAATGTTGAAGTGGGCAATAGAACTCTCCCCTTTTGATCTGCATTATATACCAAGGAACGCCATCAAGGGGCAAGTCGTCGCTGACATTTTGGCCGATCTAACCCCGCACTCAGGAGAAGTCTTAGTGATGGAAACCCGAGAGGAGGAGCCGGACCTGAGATGGACCCTGAATGTCGACGGAGCTTCCAATCGAAGAGGCGCGGGCGCAGGGCTAGTTCTAAAGAACAGTGATGGACTCTTGTTCGAACACGCTATCAAACTGGGCTTCAGAGCATCTAACAACGAAGCAGAGTATGAGGCACTCGTGGCAGGACTGGAACTCGCAACTCACTTGGGGGCACGAGTCATTGATGTTTACAGTGATTCACAGCTGGTTGTGTTCCAAAGCACGGGCGAATACGAGACCAGGGACGACAGGATGGTGTCATACCAGCAGAAGGTGCAGTCGCTGCTCTCTCAATTCAAGTCTATAAAGGTGCATCAGATAGAACGAGAGCTTAACACCCAAGCCGATGCGCTGGCAACCCTGGCATCGTCCCTCAGCGGGAAGCCGGCGAGAAGTATCCATATCGACTACCTAAAATCCCCCAGCATCGAACGAGTCGGCGAAATTCTGACGATAGCCTGCGTGGATGATTCGCCTAATTGGATGACCGACATCAAGAGATATCTTTCAGAAGGAGCCCTACCAGAGAACAAGCTCGAAGCAAGGAAACTTAGGCAAAGGGCGGCCAGATATTGGGTGTCATCCATGGGGATCCTTTACAAAAGGAGCTTTCAGGGCCCCTACCTCAGGTGCATTGGACCCCGGGAGGCACAGCGGGTCCTCAACACGCTTCATTCGGGTCTTTGCGGTGGGCATATCGGTTCTCGCTCGCTGGCCCTACGGGCGGTGTCTATTGGTTATTTCTGGCCGAGTATGAAGAGAGATTCGGCAGAATTGGTTCGAAAGTGCGAAAACTGCCAGCGGTTTGGGAACCTCATTCACCAACCAGCCACGGATATGGTTCCTATTAAAAGCCCATGGCCATTCGCGCAATGGGGTCTAGACATTGTTGGACCCCTGCCCATGGCGCCCCGGCAAAAACGCTTTCTGCTAGTGGCCACCGATTACTTCACCAAATGGGTAGAGGCAGTACCCCTGGCGAGAATCAGAGACGTCGAGGTCAGGTCGTTCCTCTGGAAAGACATAATATGCCGATTTGGAGTTCCGCAAGCCATCATTTCAGACAACGGCAAACAGTTCGACAGCAAACTGATAAAGAATTTCTGCGAAGAATTGAAAATACAGCACCACTTTTCTACCCCACGCTATCCCCAGAGCAACGGGCAAGCAGAGATCACAAATCGAACAATCCTGGACGGTCTGAAGAAGAGGCTAGGTAGCGCGAAAAGCAAATGGGTCGACGAACTACCATCGGTCCTATGGGCTTACCGGACAACCTCAAGAAGGTCCACCGGCGAAACTCCCTTCACACTAGCGTTCGGGATCGAAGCCGTTTTGCCAGTTGAAACTGAAATGCCTACTCATCGAACCGAGAATTTCGATCGGGCAGCGAACGATGAACAATTGATGCAAGACCTCGAGCTCCGGGATGAAGGGAGGGAAATCGCAGCTATCAGGAATGCGGATTACCAGAACCAAATATCCAGATATTATAACCGGCGGGTGTCAAACAGGAACTTCAGAATAGGAGACTTGGTCCTCAGAGAAGTCTTTCCAGAAACAAAAAACAAAACCACGGCAAGCTGAGTCCAAATTGGGAAGGGCCTTTTAAAGTTATCAGAATCGGACCGAATGGGGCCTACCACCTAGAAACAATGGACGGGCTTGAGATTCCTCGTCCCTGGAATGTAATTCATTTGAAGAAGTATTATCATTAAATACAAAGGCGAAATCCTCTTTTTCTTCTTCGAGTCCTTGGAGTGCATGCCAACACAACGGGAAAGCCGCGCTCAACGGGCTGAGTCTGATCGGGGTCGCTTTTAGCACTCGACTCGATTCAGCCCTCGCAGCCGCGCAACTAGCCGAATGGCACCCTAAGCCGCGCTCAACGGGCTGAGTCTGATCGGGGTCGCTTTTAGCACTCGACTCGATTCAGCCCTCGCAGCCGCGCAACTAGCCGAATGGCACCCTAAGCCGCGCTCAACGGGCTGAGTCTGATCGGGGTCGCTTTTAGCACTCGACTCGATTCAGCCCTCGCAGCCGCGCAACTAGCCGAATGGCACCCTAAGCCGCGCTCAACGGGCTGAGTCTGATCGGGGTCGCTTTTAGCACTCGACTCGATTCAGCCCTCGCAGCCGCGCAACTAGCCGAATGGCACCCTAAGCCGCGCTCAACGGGCTGAGTCTGATCGGGGTCGCTTTTAGCACTCGACTCGATTCAGCCCTCGCAGCCGCGCAACTAGCCGAATGGCACCCTAAGCCGCGCTCAACGGGCTGAGTCTGATCGGGGTCGCTTTTAGCACTCGACTCGATTCAGCCCTCGCAGCCGCGCAACTAGCCGAATGGCACCCTAAGCCGCGCTCAACGGGCTGAGTCTGATCGGGGTCGCTTTTAGCACTCGACTCGATTCAGCCCTCGCAGCCGCGCAACTAGCCGAATGGCACCCTAAGCCGCGCTCAACGGGCCCAATTCTATCGATGTCGCTGTCAGCATTCGACTCAGTTCGGTCCTCATAACCGCGCGTCTAGCCGGATAATGCCAGGGAATCATGCCCGACTAGGTGCAAATTCGGTTCAACCCAAGCATTCGTATAACAGAGGGGACAGCAGAACTAAACCTGTATGTCGACCCCTATACGACTAAACGTATCGACTATTTCGGACTAGGCCATAATAGGCAGGATTGAAACGCGAAAGCATCGTAGCACACAACAAGCGTTTAATTCATATATATATATATATATATATATATATATATATATATATATAATAAAGCGGTCCAAAATCCGTCACGATACAATGAGACGTTTAAAAAAAAAAACATCAAGGACAACCAGCTATCGCTGTCCAGCGCGGCACTACAGCAAGTCAAGGCATCACTAATTTTCCCGGGCAGCGCGGCTTGGCGAGGTACGGTGAATCATGGGAGCGCAGTCTTCCAAATCCTCCGAAGGATCCTCCAGGTCGTGAGCCGATGCCACCGGGATTTTCTCCATACAAACCGGGGTCGGTAAGGCATCACTTTCCAAACGCCAGCTCTCCGATCCGGCAACAGCTTCAGGAGGTTCGCTCCTCACCCCTGCAACACTAGCAGGTGACGGCTTTTGTGCAGACAGGTTATCTCGGCGACCAGGGGATGGAAAATCATCAACATCTATTATGTCGGTTAAATCACAGCCGAGATAACTGGTTACCTGTTCAAGGACCCCGTCACGGTCGGGAGGTGCGATAGAGCCCGCGGGGGCATCTCCGGCGTCCTCGGGCATAGGATCAGGGTCGGATGGGCTCGAAGTTCGGATGATTCGATCAGCACCAGGAGCGGGGGCCCCCTCCCGGCCGTCCTGGAAACCCCTTCGATACCCCTGATCGTAAGCTTCAAAAGCGGCCTCCCTGGACTTCTCTTCGATCGGGTCCAAGCGGTCCTTCACGGTCTGAAGGACGTTGATCTCAAAGTCCAACGCGACTTCTCTCCTGTGCCGCTCGAACTCTGATGCGGCTTGGGCCCTTTCAGCTCGTTCTTTGTCTAGCGCCAGGGACAGCTCGAGGCATTCCTTCTTAAGTCGCTCGATGGCTCGGGAATGTTCCTCCTCCGCAGCTTTCAGGACGGCTTCGGCCTTTTGTCGGGCGAGCCGCTCTTCTTCGCATGCCCGATGAGCCCGGGCAACGTCCGCTACAACCTGCTCGTAGGACGGGCCTACTGCACCCGCGTAAACGCCAAGCTGCGACAGAGAGAATGATGGATAAGAATCAATACTGGTGATATAAGCACAAAATCAAACGCAGATATGAATATCACCTGGTAAGCTAAGCTCTGCAGAATGGAGCCAATCTCTGGAATAGAGACGGCACCGGCCAGGGTCTTGTCCTTCTCCAGTACAACTGAACGGGCAAGGCCGATTGCTACATCTCGATCCTTCAAACCAGAATCGGTAGTCTGAACGGGCCGAGACATAGCCCGGGGAGCAGGAACGAAAGGACGAGACCCCGGGTCCCTGGCGGCAAACGACGGGGGTGACGGTCGGACGACCAAAGCAGCATCCTTCCCTTTATGGGCCGAGACGCCGGCTGAGGACGGCCTCGGTGGCGGAGACGAAGAAATCGGGCTGACCATAGCTACCTTGCTTCTTTTGGAAGGGGCGGCGGGAACCTGCGACACTGAGGGAAGTCGCTTCCTTTCGGAGCTAGGGAGCTGGCCGATTCTCCCAGACTGAGCATCCACCTCAGCCCGAAGCGCCGCCAGTCGGGCCAACTTCTCCTCGCTAGAAGGGGTTTTCGACCCTACTACAGGGTCAATGCCCGACCTGGCGGAGAAGGAAGGGGCAACATGAGGGTCCACCGTCACAGACCTCCCCTCCTTCGCAACGCAGTCTCTGCAGAACCTCCCTCTTCAGCAGAGTCCTTCCTATCCCCAGGACGAGAACCGGAAGCGCTGGAGCCCAACCTATCCTCAGGACGGGCTTCAGTCGAGGACATCCCGGGCTGGGGGCGGGTACCCTTTTTCTCCAAAATTGCCACCGACTTCCCGGCCGAATGAGAGCCAGATTTTTCCCCCGATCTGGGACTCCCCCTTTGGCTTCTCCTTGAGCGAGAGCCATGCCGGGCGCCGGCCGATGAGCCTTCGGTCACCATTGGGTCACCAAATCCGAGCCTGTAAAGCGGCTGCAGCTCTTCTTCGGAGTCTCCTTCGGACGCGGAAGGATGAATCTCTTGCGCAACCGGGGATACGACCTGAGGCGGCGAGCGAGGCGGACCCTCAAAGACGTCTCTCAAGCGCGGTCCCAACCGACGAGTGCTGCCAGGATTCGGATTGTCCCAACCAAAAAGCTTGAAGAAAGCCCGGTCGCTTATGCGGAAAGCAGCACGCACATGCTCCAACTTCACGGAATTCTCAGAAGGACGGGAGTTCGCGCCAGGAGCTGGAAGCCAAGCAAAAGGGATCAGTAAAAGTTAAATCAGACATTCGAGAGCAAGTAATGAAGAAAATGGCAGCCCGACCTATCGCGCCCATTAAGATGGAGCGAGGCACCTTCCAGATATCTTCAGGGGCATCGCCGAATTCCCAGCGTCCGGACAGGATTATCAGCCTGCTTTCGGCCCAGCCCTTGTCAGAATCTGGAAGCTCATCTACGAGCTTCTGCCTAGAGTCCCTAGCCCTAAAATGGTAGCCCCTACCGGACTTCCGAAGCTCGTAAAGGTGCATGATTTCGGGAATCCCTAAATCTAGGTCATAGTCCCTATTCATGACGACGAAGCACATCAAGACTCGGAAGAAGTTGGGATTGCACTGGGTAGGGTGAAGCTCGTACGTCGATAGAAACCTCCTGACGAGGGGAGGAAAGGGCAGCGTTAAGCCACCCCTCGCAATCTGAGAGGGGTACACATACATGCTCGAATGGTTTAGGCGGTCTAACGGAATGGGGAAGTGATCGTAAGGCGACCATTCCATCCCCACCGATTCGGGGATATCGAACATACCCCTAAGACCGGACAATGACTTTAGGATGGACATCCTTAAAAGAGAGGAATGAATGTAACAAGAAGAAAGAGCGATAGAGAAGAGCTCCCCTAATACCTGAACCCTAGAGCGGATGCGGGAAACCGGGTGCAAAGGCCGGAGAGGGAGTAAGAAGAGAAGAAGTACCTTCGAACAGAGCGATTGAAATGAGCGGTCGTCCGAAGGCGGTAATGAAGTCCTTATTTTAAAAGACAGGGGACCCGACAGAACGGCGGCGCGTCCTTTCAACTGGCTAGGGCACGACGAGTGGCCTTGGGAAGAAACGCTAATCATGGAAGACAATTCGAACGTCTTAAATATCCCGCCCAAAACGGGCCACGTGTAAAGTGTGGTCAGGCTTCTGACATTCGAAGATACGCGCAATCGCTAACCCAGGTCCTACGTGGCCACTAAAATAGGATCACTCATCCAACCTGGCAAATCAAACGGCCACTAAAGCAGGACTACTGACGATTTTAGTGAAGTGCGAAAAGGAAAGGGACAGAGCGGGGGCTAAATGGGTAAAATCACCCAGAACGGGGAGAAGCATCGCCCGATTACCTTTAAGACCTGGTCACATCGGATAACCATTTAAAATAGCTCGGGCATTCAAACAGTGGCATACAGAAGTCAATACGCATGAAAATAACGAGAAGCAAAAGAGCAAATCAAAGCAGTCATTCATCATCCACAAGCAAATCAATAAGTTCAAATTTTGATAAAATGTCAACCCCGGGACGCAGCCCGGAAACAATGCCCGGCGCACACCGGAAAGGTAAAAAAAAAAAAAAAGGGGGTTTCGGCGCCAACTTCACCCCTGACGCCCTGGAGGGAACGAGGAAGGAGTTGAACGAACAGGAGAATCCGGGTCCCTCTCCGAAAAACGACCACACTTCCTCTCGAAGAGGGAGAGCTGGTACATTTCCTTCAGCCGGGACTCTGAAGGAAAGGGCACTCCGTCCTGCCTGGCCAGGAAGCCGGTGCTAAAGCCGGCACAGAAATCCCTGAAGCGTTCATTCTCTTCTTCCTCGATTAGCCGCCTCATCTTTTCCATTTCCCTGCACACCGCACTGACGTGGCCACACGCCACGAGGCTAGCCTTGCGAGGAAGGGCCGGGGGCATGGAAAATCCTCCCATAGCCTCAACTCGGGAAGGGCTAACGCAGTACACATACTGCGGTACCCGAGACGGGGATATGGGGGAAGCAAATGAAGCCCGAGGGTCCCTCCCGGTCGCAGGAGATGACTGCGGGGATTCAGCGGGCCCCCCTTCGCGAGCCGAGTGATTCGAGGGAACTCCGGAGGACGGGTGAGGCGAAACTGGTCTAGGCGGGAGAGGATCCTCACCAGCCGACTGTTGCGCATTATCAGCATGAGCCTCCGAAGGCGGGGCAGTGAAGGACCGAACGTTGCCCGATCTCTCCTCCTCTATCCCTCCCGCACGAACAGGGGGCAAGACCGACGTGGACGGTTGAGGCGTGGTCGACGAGGACCGAACGGGGGACAGCGAGTCGCCAACTTCGAAGGGCACCTCTTCGGCAACCTCGTCCTCCTCGGGGACATCGATGGGACGGCTGTAAGGCACGGCTGACCTAACCGCAACCCTGCGCCGGTGGCTTGACCGTCTCAACGCCCCCCCAGTAGACGGGCCGGGGGCACCACCAGAAGGGAAAGCGGAGGAAAGACGGCGACCGGACGCCGGGTTAGCCGAGGAAGAAAGGGTGGCGGAACTCGAAGAAACCGTGCCCAGCAGAGCCCTCCAACTCCGGCCTTCAAAAGCCAGAGCCCGTTCTATATCCTCCGATCGGAGGATCTCTGCAGAGGGGCACGCATTCAAAAACGACGCTCCTGGAACAAGTACGAGAAAATCATAAGCAAGGGACCACATTTTATAATACGACAGAATAGTAATTCGAACTGCATCCAACGTTGGGGCGAAGGAACTCACGCAAACCCTGAAGTGGGCTTCTCATCCTGGTAGGGATGCGGAAGGGGCAGTTCACTAGAAACCAGGCGCCGCGGGCCCGGAGGACCTTTGAGCGCCAATCGTAGATGAAGTCTTGGGCGTCCAGAATCAGCGTCCCAGTACCCGGCCTCCGAGCGAGGTAGTAGGTGGAGCCACCACCCGTCAGGGGTTTCAGGATGTAAAAGCTTCTCACCTCATTCAGCCCAAGGTCGATGCCAAGGGCGCGATTGAGGGCGGAGACAGCCGCCAGAATGCGGAAGGCGCTCGGGACCAGTTGGAGGGGGTGAAGGTCATAAAAGCTTAGGAATTCCACTATCAGCATAGATAGCGGAAAAAGGATCCTCCCGGCCTCTACTTGGCCGGAGTAGACCCAGAACGATGACGGGTCAGGCTGAGGGGGATCTCACCCCGATATTCTTCGATCGACACGGTCCCGGAAACTTGCGCCATTAAAGCAGAAGAAAAGGAGAGAAAAGGACACAGGAACGTTTAAGGATCTGGTGAGAGGTTTGATTCAGCAACACGCGCGGGGGAGAGGTGCGAATAGTCCGGGTATATATTAAGGATCCGGTTCGAGGTAGCCCGAACACCGCGACGATTCAAAAAAAAAAAAGGAAATGAAGCGGCAAAAGGCAAAGGCATAGAAACGCGTGCTTAAATGACATTAACGAGGGAAGCGTACGGACGAGATACAGGTGGCACAGAAAAGAAGCAGGCAGAGCCGTACGGCACGACACAGACCAACCAGGAAGAAACTTACGAGATACTCCACTTCCGCTGAAAAGGCTGTCCTGCTATCCTAAGTCAGTTCTTTTGAACTCACAAAAGCCCTTGAGAGCCCAAAAGAAGGGGGCATTTGTAGGAGGGCAATTCCGAACAAGACAGAAAGTAGGGAATAACCCGGATAAAGCCCATCTCGCGATTAACATGAAGCCAGCCCAAAGAGAGAGGCAGGCCCACTAGCCGGGCCTCGAGGTCAGACCCATCTGGCGATACCCAAGGGAGGTATCCTCGCCCGACGAGATTATGGGCCCGGGGAACCCGGACGCAGAATGGTAAGGACGAACGAGAGTAGGTCAAGTCGGGCGAACCGTATGCCCGACCACGGCGTGACCACGACAACAACGCCCGACCAGAGATACACAGTCATCTGGTGAAGTCATGCGAAGGACAAGGTTGTAGCGACCTATTCGGGCCAGGGCACGTCAGTGCCCGAGTTAAGTAACAAACCAGATATGGATCCCTCCCCTGTCTTCTTCAAGACAGTTGGCGAAGGGAATATTCTCTGACGACAAAAAGGACGAAGCGTCAGGGAAACCGTTATAGGTTAATGATGATCCCTAGACGCCACGTGTCCCGAATCCGTAGGCCTAGCAGGAAGCACCATATCACGCTATGGACACTCCTCGAGGTCCCAATCGGCACGCCCCGACCCGCTATAAAAGGGAGGTTACCCCTCCCTCCTCAGGTACGGAATACACTCTTCCCTCTCGCTTCAGTCAGAAAAAATATCTAAATTCCTCCGAGAAGGTGAATCACTGACTTGAGCGTCGGAGGGGCGTTAGCCGGCACCACACTGGTGTGAGTGACAGGTGCTTGGAAGTCGGAGACGACGGGGAGCACTCCGTTCCGATCAAGGCGAAGAGTATCGACGAAGGGATGAGTTCAGGCTCAAACCATTTCTCCGGACTCATCTCAGAAGCCCGGATCAACGAAGATCCGGCCCAGGAAGGGATACTCAAAAATCCACCTCCACAATTATAAAGGGCATTAAATATCTAGTTCATTGAGCATTCAGTGGGTTTCATTTCACTAAAGATGACATAAAGATGATTAAGGAGGAGATAAAAATTGATCATTAAAATATAAGGAAAATATCATAATTCATACAATTGATGCATCAATTTTAACAAAACTTTGGGATTGTATGTATAACAATTTTGTGTACATTGGAAGCACTTACATATGATAGTGTAGTGAGACTAAGAATGTATATATGACTATTTTGTGTTTAACATATTTGCATACTTTAATATTTTTTGGAGATAACTATTAAATATCTGCAACTATTTGAATAATTTTTGTATGTAACACATTATAGTTTTGTATTTATGTAACTCCGTCTGTAAGAGATAGTTTGGGTATTATAAAAGTCAAGGGAAAAAAAGGACTAAATTTTATGGGAAAATTTTTAAAAAAAGTACAGGGGTAGAAAAATTTTATGAGAAAATTTTATTCACATTTTATTTAAACAACAAAAATTTTATTATTATGTTTTACAATGAGAATAATTTAATATACAACCAAACACAAAATCATTTATTCAATTGCTATACCCACTTATTACGAAATAATTATATACTCATAAAAAATCATATTATGTATCCAAACGGTGTTAGAAGTGACAACTCCATTTGGAAATGGATCTGAGAGTTGGATTTTAAAAAAAAATCTGACATTAAAATCGAGTTTGCATAGAGCTATCTTTTTCCACGGATTATGAAACAATTAGTTTTTTTATATACGTTTTTACAAAAAAACATGTGGAGCTTTTTTTATTTGAAAACGGGTTTGGAGAATCCAGCTTCTTATAAACCCAAAAGTTTATCAAACTCGTTTCTAAGCAGGCCTAAAGAAGATGCTTAATTGATTTATTAACATAATTAGGAGTTAGTGCATCAAGAACTGTCCAAACTCATTTCCAAATGGGGTTTAAGTGTCTGTCTGAAAACACTAACCCCCCGTTTGGAATGGAAATAGGTTTTATTCTAGGGTATACATTTATCCAAGCATAAGGGGGTATAAATAAAGATAAAGTGATTTTGTGGTTGGTTGTGTTTTGAATTATTCTCGTCGGTAAACATAATAATAAATATTTTGTTGTTTGTGTAAAATGTGAATAAAGTATAGATAAAAAATTATAAAAGTAAAAAAGTAATGATAATTGATTTGACAAGTGATTTATAAGAGGTGATGACAGTTGATTTGACAGTGAGTTCAAATATTGTTTGGGTGGAATAACCTAGGATAACTTTAATTCGAGGGATTGGTTAGAATCCATATGCCACTTTATCAGGGTTTATTCTGACATACTTTATCAGGGGTTATCCGGGGTAAACAAACACTTGAAAATTCTTATCCAGGGTTATCCAGGCTTACACGGGGTCTTATACAAGAAACAAACGGGGTAGCCTGATTTGGCATTGGGATAATGGGTTAGGATAAAGAAATAATTGGGTTAAATCACATGTTATCTCATATGGCATAAGAAAAAAAGGGATAAGCATGGACAGTTGTCCGTATTTTAAGAGAAAAAGTGGGGATATTTTAATCTAAGTAAAATGTGGAATAGACTTTATCCCCATTATATAAAACATTGACAACATTTATAACTACCTTTTCAAAAAAAATAAAAACAAAAAACTTCATAAAATCAAAACCTACAATATTAATGCCCCTTTAATAGAAATGGTAGACTTGATATTTTCATTTTTTTTAAGTTATCACATATTTTACATCATGTGATCCAAATGCAAAGTTAAGGATAAGAATACAAAAAAATAGGAATAGCAAAATGCATTACCAAATGTAAATATGGACAAAAATAATGGTCTTTTATCCTCATAAATTGGGCTAATTTATCCTAAATATTTATTCCTTTACCAAACTAGGTCTTAGGCCTCGTTTGGTATCGCTTAATTGAAGCAATTCCACATTTAATTATGCAAAAAGCTAAAAAGTTTTACCAAACTCATTCTAAAAAACTGGCTTAATTAAAAAGTTACTTTCAGCTTTTAGTGCAAAAAGATTGATTTTTAAAAGGGTAGTGCTAGTCCCACTACCCTACTTAACTTTTCCACCACCTCTAATTACGAAAATGCCATTATTTTTTTAATTTTTTGTCTCCTTTTCCCACTACCCAGTTCGACAGCGTTCAGTCGAAGTGTTCTTCACTGGGACGACAGAGGTCCGTCGAACTGTCTGAATAAGTGTCGACAGAGGCCTAGTCGAAGTGTGTTTCACTAGGACGACAGAGACCCGTCGAAATGTGTTTGCAAGTGTCGACATGGATGTGTCGAACCCTTCAAAACAACTTTCTTCTAAGAATCAATCAATTATACAATCATTTAAGTCCTTATGAAAAACAAAAATGTCATTTAAGTCATTTAAGTTTTTTTAAAAATCATTCACATATATATTTATTTAAGTATAAGAAACAAAAATATCAAACAAATAGTTATTTGAACCAAATAAACAGTAAACATTTTATATAGAAAAAAACATTATTTTCTTTTCTAAATAAGTGGAGTTTGTTTATAAAAGACTCCACTTGTTTAGAAAAGAAAATAATGTTTTTTTCTATATGAAATGTTTATTGTTTATTTGATTCAAATAACTCTTTGTTTGATATTTTTGTTTCTTATACTTAAATAAATATATATGTGAATGATTTTCAAAAGGACTTAAATAACTTAAATGACATTTTTGTTTTTCATAAGGACTTAAATGATTGTATAATTGATTCTTAGAAGAAAGTTGTTGTTTTAAAGGATTCGACACATCCATGTCGACACTTGCTCAGACAGATCGACGGGTCTCTGTCGTCCTAGTGAAACACACTTCGACTGGACCTCTGTCGACACTTATTCATACAGTTCGACAGACCTCTGTCGTCCCAGTGAAGAACACTTCGACTGGATGCTGTCGAACTGGGTAGTGGGAAAGGGAGACGAAAAAATAAAATAAATAATGACATTTTCGTAATTTTAGATAGTGGGAAATAGTAAGTCGGGTAGTGGGAATAGTTTTGCCCTTTTTAAAAAGCGAGAAAAATCTATTTTCGCCGACCTCTTCGACGGCCATTCCCCACTCCGAATTAGGCCTCTTCGTCGACCTCTTCGACGGCCCCTTCCTCTCCTTCGGCCCCCACTTCATCTACGTCGTCGTCCACCGCCAATCATCGCCGGCCGTGATCGTACGGCCTCTTTTCGCCGGAGGCGGTCCCAACGTCGACGTCGAGGGAGGGAGTCGCGATGGATTCGTTCTTGTTAGGGCAAAACGTGACAACCAACGATTCGTGGTTCACACGTTGACGAGAGAGTCGATTAGGGTTTCCAATCCGCCCGAATTGGGGGATCTTGATCGGGTGATGATGTGTTTGAGTTTCGATTCGAGGGTCCTCTGCCGATTCGAGAGGCCGGAGGAGGAGAGGTTCGCGGTCTTCGTCGACGGCGGCGGGTGGCGGACGATCGATGTGGCAGCGTGGGACAACGAGAGGCGGTGGGTGGTGCACGAGCTGGTCTGGGCGGGCGGGGCGTGGCATTACCTCGTGCACCTCTTCAAAGGGCGGCGGACCTTCCTCATCTCAATCGACCCGTTATCGTCTCGTTCGCCTGGCACGGATCAAATTCGAATTCGATTTATTGAAGAATATACTACACGAAAACGTGAATCTTCGATTTGATCCTGTCGTTCTTTAGTGTTTGAGTGTGGTGACTGCGAAAACTGACATGCGTATGATATGAAGAATGGGGAGGGATGCGAAGTCGATGGGGCGGAGATTGTGAAGGGGAGGAGGAGCTTGTTCAAGATTGTGCATACTAATAGTTTCAGCAATTAGAATCTGATACCATGAACTGCTTTTTTCTTCGAACGACATGATTGTATTTGTATGTGGTGACTGTGAAAACTAACATGCGTGTCCAATGAACAGAGATTGTGAAAGAGAGGAAGAGCTTGTTCAAGATTGTGCATACCAATAGTTTCAACTATTGGAACATGGTACCATGAACTGAATTTTTCTTCTTCTTTATAATGGCTTTGGATGGATTGCATTTTCTTGGTAGAAGGTGCCAAGGTGGTGGTGGTGGTGGTTTCTGCAGTTATGCATGCATATCATGTGATGGAAGAAAAGATGAAAGAATGTTAAGAGCATTATGAAAATAACTAAAAACACAACCAAACAAAAAAATCATTTAGTCCGGTATAATCATCAATAGCAAAATAACTTATGTTTCTATTTAAAATACACATTAAGAGAGTACAATATGACATAATACTGTGATCCTTTTTTGCATGTAAAAAAAGACAATGTGACAAAATTGTGACAAGAGTGTGAAAAAGCATTCAGAATAATATATCTGTTGATGTACATCAACTTTACAAGTTTGGTATAATAGACTTGAGGGAGAACTTGGAAGAACATGAGGTGTATAAAAATGAATCAACAAGAGCTAAGTACAAGGAGAGAATCAAACTCCATGCCCAGATGTTTATTTTCAGTTCTATAAATCTCTACACTATCATATGCTTTGATGCCTTTTCTCCCTTCTTCCATGGATGTCTTTAGCATCTTTTCCTTCCCAGTTATATTTGAGCTTTTACGAGTTTCAATGAGCCACACCTGTAGCGAACGAAGATGTCGAATCGGTCTTCAGTTTCTTCTGACGCAATGCAGATAGTATGGCATCTATCCTCTCAAAAACCTCCTCCTTGGGAAGACTGCCATCCACCTACACTCAGACAGAGAGAGATTTTGCACGTTGTACAATAGCGTGTTAATAACAAACTCTAGGCTCACAATCATTTCAAACACCATTATTACATGAAAATTCAGTGAGGCGTGGATACGGACAATAAGCAACAGCCAAGGTGGCACGACAAATCTAAAAAAAATAAGATACAAACATTACAAAAACACGACAATAAATAAATAAAAATAAAACTAAATGTTGTGATAACTATAAACTCCATTAATATTTTAATAACATCTACCTTCATCAGCATAAACATCATATTAGTAATTGAGGAAAAATAGATACAATGCTATGCTGCATAATCCGTGCTGCATAATCCGTGTCTGTTCTATGTCCATGCCGTGTCAAATGAGAAGAAACTAATGGAATATTGTCATATACAATAACGGATGCCAAAATGTCTTTTATATAGATACAAGATGTACAAAACCCTAGAAATAGAACAGGACTAAAAAAACCCAAAAGGGTCTCCGGCCCGGGGAGGCATTCTGGGAATAAGCCCAAAAGGCCTATTTTACTCTAATAACTCCAATAAAATGCATGTCCGAGATTTAAAAAAATCAGTTACTCGTGAATTTTGAACACGTCAGACATGCATGACAAATGCTCAACGTGTACTGGTTATGTCCCCTGTCAGATATGTGTCGAAACATGGACATGGCATCTACATTTAAGTATTCTTGCTTCATAAGATTTAGGAAAATATGACCCATGTATAACATAAAGCCATAAACAAACATATTTGATCACATATGCGGAGGTTTCATACTATTAGTTGAGAAGTTAGATCAGTGCCCACTCTTGTTCATTATTAAAAGAAAGCATATTTGTGTAATTTTACCATCTAAAACTTTTGACCCCCTCAAGTTGTTTCACGAACATGCATTTACTAAGAAAATCATGATTTTGCTAGTGAAGATGGCACAATAGAAGATTACGTATAGAGAGCAAAGTGATAAACTTTGTCCATACAAGATAGCACTCACCTTTACAATGACATCATTATAAATTGAGAGGACAGATTCCAAATTCTTATGATAAGTCACCAATCGAAGCTTTACCTGAAATGAAAAAGCATTACCATTCCATGATCAACTTCTATGAGTTGCTCATGTTCTTCGATCAAGAAATCTAAAATTGTACAAGGATAAATTAATGAACATATGATCTCTACCTTTTCTTCAGTATCATCAAACCTTTGTGTAAGCCTGGCAGCGATTTCTTCATTCTCAGGAGGAGAATACTTTAGGTGGTATATCTTTCCTGTCACAGGATCAAGTCTTCTGCCAACCACCCTCTCTACCAGAATTTCTTCGGAAACCTGCAGACCACAGAATGAGCATAAAATGTCATGCATAATTATGATTCAAGCATGCTTTAACTACAAAATTTTGTGCATAATTCAATGATTGAGAACTATTTTCCAAATACGAGTTAAACAAATATTGAACAACAACAACATAATTAGAGAAAAAAATTCAGTACAAGCACTTACTGTGACATGATACTCAACCAAAATTTCCTTGGAAACTCTTCAAGGAAGTAACACAAATATTCGTTGGATCATGAACAAAATTTACAATACAAATGCTTACGTCCAGGAGAATGAAGAGATCAGGTCGGATATGGAGCTCTTCAAGAGCGGTTGCTTGAGATACGCTCCTCGGATAACCATCTAAAAGCCAACCATTTTCTTGGACATCTTTCTGTATAAGGCGATCCTTCACCATCTGTGAGATGCCAACCCAAGTAAGTAAAGATCAAAACGCCATCCTTCACTGAAAAAAACAAGTCAGTAAGATTAATGTTATGCAGACAATGGAATGTGATACATTGACATTACCATAACCACAATTTCATCAGGGACCAATTCTCCTTTCTCCATATATTCTTTGGCTCGTTTTCCGTTTTCAGACCCAGATGCAATTTCAGCTCTTAGCAGATCACCGGCGGCAATATGAACCAATTCATACTGCATTTATGGGAACAGTTTTTTTTTATGAGGTAAGCAATACAAGTATGGGAAATTTGTATAACCAAGAGTTATGGAACTGATATGTTCCCATGCAGAAATATTTCATTACAGGATATGACCTAATCAACTAATTCTGAACTAAGAATTTCTTAGCAACCAACAAAGACCAACTTATATTCATAAATAAACTAATATTTTGAAAATTTAAATATTGGATATCTATTAAGAACCAATTCAGATCTCTTGAACAATATACAAAAGTTTGAGCAATACTACTTTCTGCATATATTTCGTTCTACAGTATGCTTTTAACGATTGATTGAGGCTGGTGCGTTTGGTTGCGCGATTGCAAAACTGATTCTGTAGGAATCTGCGATTGCAAACCTGATTCTGCAGGAAGCTCACTTTCTCAGCTTTTTGAAATCGCAGCTTTTGGGCACTATTTGCCTGCAATCGCTGGATTTAAAACTGCGATTACAAAACTGTTTGGTTGCGCGATTGCAAACGCAGCTTCCTGTAATCGCAATCGCAGCGTAATCGCGCAACCAAACGCACCCATAATGCAAATATTCTATTCACCATGTGAAAAATCTTCATAAAAAATTCATAGTAAACAAAAAAAAAATTACATATATACATCGGTGTTGAAATTAAGAATGTGTATTGTGGTGGCGCTATGTCTCGTGATCTAACTAGAAAAAAAGGGTGGAATGGATTGTGAAGAAAATTTTAATACTTTTATCTATATAGAGGAGGTCAGTTAAAAATGAGTTCAACTAAACAGACCTGCTACTTACTTTGCTTTTTATGAACTCGCATTGTGTTCCTTTGCCAGATGCTGGGGCCCCTGATATCATAATCTTCAGAGGTACCACATCCATGGTCGATTCCATCTGCCCATTTAGATAATGAATTACTCAAGTAAGATTAAAAAAAATAACAGTAAATGAAAGTAAAGAAACATAAAACATAGGTTTCCATGTCACACAAAAAAAATATGAAAAGCCTACATAGTTAAGTAAGTCCAATTAAAATACAAAAAGTTACTTCAAGAAATTTTGTTGCATCAAACAGCTCCAATTTATGATGCAATAGTGATATTGATATAATTCAAATTAATGTAACACCAAATACATGATGAACCACAGAATTGGTTTCACAAAAGATGGAAAAAGAAAACAAATCTTATTCTTCAATAAGATGAAACTAGTTTCTCAAAATTTGCCCAACTTGCCAATATGATGATCACACAATCATACAATTGTTTAGAACATGTGGTTTCACATACTTGAACAACTAACACAAATTCCCCACTTATACAAATCAAACCAAACAAAAACTGAACAAAAAGCACTCCCACTGCAACAAAACATTCCAAGCCCATAAAAAGAGGAACACAACCCACAAACATGAAAAACACAAAACATGCCTTAAAAAAACAGAACCCCCTAAAAGTGTGGTGAACCTTCCAAGTACCCACTTTGACCAAATCACACAAAAACCACCATAAAAATCCAATTTTTACTCACAAAACCCATCATCAGTTTTTGGAAGCTCACCGTGGCAGATGATCGGGCGGTGATCAAACGGTGGCTGATGAACTTTCTCCCGAGTGAGTGTTGTGGGTCAGAACGCAATGAACGAGAGGAGGAACAACAAGGCTTAAAACGCTGCGATTGAGAGGTGGTGGCGATGGAGACATTGATGGGTCTGCTTGTGTGAGGAGATTGAGAGATGGTGGTGTTGGGTCTCGAAACAGAGATTGAGAGGTTGCTTAAACAAGCCATGCTTAAGAGACCTCTTTCTTGGAAGCCTAACACACAGAAAAGAGTAAATCTCAGACATTTCAAGTTGTTTCAAATGAGATGATGGCTAAAATAAACTCAATGCAAATTCTTTTGTTAATGACAATTGCAAAGCATGAAACCAGCCACAGCTTCAATAATATCTTCGTATCCCATCAGTAGCAAATGGGTCAAAATTTAAGCTAGAGTGGAAATCAAACACTTAACACATCACATACCACTTCCTGTTGAACCAAATCAGTGACAGGTTCAGACTTTGAAGAGAATAGCTGCCTTGGGATCTGTATAACAATGCATTGAGGTAAAAAAAATACTAATTAGGTAATGTAACAGTGAAAAGGAACTTGCAGCCATGAATAATGTTCTAAATCTAGACAAGCAACATCAAATAAAACATTGTTATAGTGAATCATTCCAAAGAGTAAAATTCCAGATGAAATTTAATTGCATCAAAGGAATGATTTTTCCTGTTAATTTTTTCAAGATAAAAAAAATTATAAAAAAAAATATTTGGAAACAGTAGATAAAGAATATATCCATTTAAATTTCATCAGACCTTTCAACAATAATAGTTAGTTAACTCAAAAATCATTGTGCCCTTTTAAAAAAAATCACTACTCTCTCAAAAAAATCCCACATATCAGTTTTCATCTATCAAATTCCAGTGACCCAATAATATAATCATTGCTCCAGAACCCAGTAGTCATAGTAGAAACCCGACCAAAATGGGGAGAAAAGGGGGAATAAGTTCTTTGACAAGCATAATGCAAACATGGGCAAACTTAAATAAGATTCTCACAGATCAGAAAACTCCACTACACAGGATTCTCATTAAATATATTTTCTTCCCTCACCAGATAAAAACACAATCATAAAACAACTTAAATAAGATTCTCACTGATCAGAAAACTCCACTACACGTAGGATTCTCATTAAATATATTTTCTTCCCTCACCAGATAAAAAAAACACAATCACAAAACTAAAAAATAAAAAACACAAAAAAACCAATAACAATATTTCTTAGTGTTAAACTTCCACAAAAATACAAAAAAAAAAGAAGAAGAAGATTAAATACAAATTAAAGGGGAAGACAGTATTTTTTGGTGATGAGGAATCCCAAGAGGAGTTTGGGTAAAACTTTTGTGCACAGAATACCCTATACACAAATGAGCCCAGGAATTCAAACTCCAGACCAATGGGGAGCAAGCTCACACTTTTGGCCAAAGAGCCATCCCTTGTGTTGTTTACCACCAATTCCTCCTTTTACATAAGAAAAACTTAAGTCTACTAAAAATAATGAATTCCCCATATACAACTAACACTCTATAGAAAATCAAATTATTCAAAAAAACAGAATTCAACAAGGAACCAAACATGGGTTGCAGGGCATTTTATCTTAATCTTACCCGCACCCTAAATTTTAACCTGACAATCATTCAGAGCATCAGAAGACTGGAAAAAGGCCCTTTTTAACTCAAAAAGGGTTTACATTCTAAACCCCATTTTTACAATTATCATCAATAAAAGCATTTTTAAACCCAATAAAAAAAATTATTTTCATTATTTTCATTCGAGATAAAATCAAAACCCTAGAAACCAATCCTCCTTTTAAACAAAACGCCAAAAATACTTTAAAGAATCGATTTTCTTCGACATCTAATGCTAAAAAGGAAACCAGAAATCGACCCCGAGTCCAAAATTTGCAAGATTCGCGTCGCGTTTTCGATGTCCTCAGTCAAACAGCACATCAAAAAGCAAAAACAACCGTTCGAGAACCAAAATAACGAATTCGATGAAAATTTCAACCCGATCTCCTCAAATGATCCAAACAACAATACAATGAGAGATAGAGGTCTCACCTTCAATCAGAAGCACAAAAAGGACTCCACATGATCTCGAACCGATCAAATCCGACTGTTTTTCGATCTGAAACCCGAAAAAACCAACCCTATTTGAACAATCTAGGGTTTTAGAGAGGGAGAGTGAACGAGAGCCTTATTTTATCCATAGATCGCAAGGTTCATTGAGGATGACGAAATTTAGAAAGCTCATGGGATAAGTTGTTGAGACAAGAAAAAATTGGATTAAATTACTTTTGGAAAATGATTGACAAGCCTCAATTGTGAGGCCCCAATATGCCCCATGACATGGCATTGAGTGAATTTTCGTTTATACCCTTAATTGTGTTTTGTAACCACTCAATAAAATAAATGCAGTCGGTTATTATTTCCTTTCTTGAAACCATGCGTTGGGTGCATTAATTAACGTTTTTTTTTCCTTTTTTGACTTTTATCACATTTGAATTGCTCTTAACTTAATCAACTTCTTTATTTTCGTTTGAATTTGCAAAAAAAAAAATTTCTGAGACTGAAAATTTGGACTTTTTTAGCATCTGATCTTATCGGAAAAAAAATTGAATAGTTTGGATACCATGTCAATGTCTGCTGATTCAGGTTTGGTTTTTGTTTATATTTAAGGTTTTAAATTTTTTTTCTGTTTTTTTAATGTTAATTTGGTTGTTTTATGTTGTCAAATGTGTTTTTTCAGTACATTGACTAATCTGTTATTTGGCATGTGAAAGTCAATTACATACGCAGACCATGTTACAGATAATGTAACTAACTATTATATTACTGTTTATGTATTATTTTTTGTAACTAACTTCTTCGTTTGTGAATGGAACTGACTATTATATTGATGTTTTGTATTATTTTTTGTGAGTAGCTTCATTGTTTTCTGAAAGTAACTAACTTATTATTGATGTTTTTTCCTATATGCTGGGGCCTGTGTATCAAAAAATAAAATTGAACTGTTGGGATATTATTGAAATGTCTATCGATTCAGGTTTTTTTTATTTTTACATTGTGTGTTTTTCATTTGTTTCATTTTTGTCTTCTTTTTTAATTTTTTTTTTGTTGATATCTGTTGTCAAATGTGTTTTTTCAATACGAAGTATCTGTTGTTTTTTTAATGTTTTTTGTGAATGTAACTAACTTATTAAATGGAAGTTGTTATTCTAACAAGTTACATTTGTAAATGTAACTAATTTTTGCATAATTTACTTATCATTGGTATCTGTTTTCAATTTGTAGGAAATATAGGAGACTCAGTTACATGTTCCTTAAAATGCAGTCTGGAGAAGGATTTGAATGTTGATGATTAGCAGCAATGTTCAGAAGCAACTGTGCCAAGTGTTAGAATGATATTTGATTCCAATAATGCATTCCAATAATACTGAATGAATTATTACACATCATAGAATACACATATGTAACTTTTTTGGACGATGTAACCTAGTTACATTGTCTAAAGTTAGTTACAATTGCTGCATATAAAGATCAATCAAAATTAAAAAAGCAGCTCACATGTTGAAAGAATTTAGTTACATTGCACAAAAATTAATTACATTAAGTAGAACAGTAACATATAAAAACATATAATGATAACAGAAAGACAAATAATGACAAACAAACTTAAATAAAAGTCCATATTTACTTGTATGAATGAAAGTTAGTTACAAATTAAATATAGTTACATTCCATATAACATCAAAATCAAAAGAAATTGAATATGAATACACATTATTTGTATTTGTTCACATTCATCTAATAGGTAGTTACATATCTCTAAACATAATTACATTTCACAATACTTCAAAATCCATATAAACAGATTTGTTATCCAAATTTTTTGGACTAAAGAAATTGTTATTACATTTCATACAAATGTAAACATACAACACAGTAATGAATAAGTGCTCTGTTATGCATACACAAAGTTAGTTACATTGAAAGAAAGTTACATTTTTTGTAACTTTTATAAAACACTGAACATACATAATTCTATTGTTAATAGTTGGTCACATTTTGTCTGGCAAAAAAGAAGAAACTGGTCACATATAATCATCTAAAAACGATATACCTAAAAAAATTTCAGTCAAATAATAGTCAATTACTTTTGCACAAATTAAAAAAAAACAAAAAAAAATCCAACATTTTTATATCACAATAACAATCTAAAAATTATTCAAAATTTAGCACAAACACATCAAATAACATAATATTTGACATATATATTCATAAAAATCGTCACAAAACAGAAATTTTTTTTGTAAAAAACCCCAAAAGGATTTGTGTACCCATTTTTTGTGAAAAAAAATCCAACATTTTTATATCACAATAACAATCTAAAAATTATTCAAAATTTAGCACAAACACATCAAATAACATAATATTTGACATATAAATTCATAAAAATCGTCACAAAACAAAAAAAAAATTTTTGTCAAAAACCCCAAAAGGATTTGTGTACCCATTTTTGAAATGTTTTGATACCGTGGGAAGAACAAAAAAACCTGTAAATCGAAGCCCCAAATAATTTTAGGTTTCGTCTCTCTTTTGGGCGAAAGGTTTCTAATGAGCATTTTTTTTTTGAAAACCAATAAATGGTTGATGAATGGGTCTTGGGCACCCAAGAGAGACGCGATACAAACAAGAAAAACGCAAAACGAGGAAAAATTGGGTGTATTAATGTGTGTTTTAAATGAGGGGTAAATATGTATTTTGTTTTTTTGCCTTTTTTAAAAAAAACAACCAGACAGCTAATCATATTTTGACACCTCAAGGGGTCTGAGGGAGGGGCCTACATGCTGGGGCCTGTGTAGCAAAGCTCTTACTTTTATGGTATGAAAAAAGAGAGGATAAAACATGAACAATTGTCGCTTTAATAAATGGATAAGTTTTTAGGATAAGTTAGCCTAATTTATGAGGATAAAAAAATCACTATTTTTATCCAGATTTACATTTGGTAATGTTTTTTATTATCCTCATTTTTTGTGTTCTTATCCTCAATCTTGTTTTTAGATCAAATATGAGATAACTTCAAATGTGAACAATTGTCCATGCTTAATCTATCTTTTTTTTAATGCCATATGGGATAACAAGTGATTTAATCTAATTTTTTTACTTATCCCAACTCCTTATCCTCATGTCAAACTAGGTCTTTGACATAAAAATAAGGCCCCTTCCTCTCATTCGGCCCCCACTTCATTGTCCGCCACCAATCATCACCGGTCGTGATCGTACAACGGTGCACGAGCTTGTCTGGGGTGTGGCATTACCTCGTGCACCTCTTCGAAGGGCGGCGGACCTTCCTCGTCTCGATCGACGCATTATCCTGTTCCGTTCGCTTGGCATTGATGCCGGTGGTCAAAGATGGCGAAGGTGGAGGGGCGGCTGACGGTGGTGGCATTCGCCGGGTCACCGGATCGGAGGGAGGTTTGGGTTTTACAACACAACATCAATGGAGGGAGATGGTTGAAGAAACATAGTATCGAATTCAATTCATTGAAGGATATACTACACAGAAATGCGAATCTTCGATACGATCCTGTCGTTCTGAAGAACAACGTGATGGTGTTTGCTTGTGGTGACTGCGAATACTAGCATGCGAATGATATGAGGAACGGGGAGGGATGCAAAGTTGATGGGTGGAGATTGTGAAGGGGAGGAGGAGCTTGTTCAAGATTGTGCATACTAACAGTTTCAGCTATTGGAATCTGGTACAATGAACTGTCTTTTTTTCTTCGAACGACGTGATTGTATTTGTATGTGGTCACTGTGAAAACTGACATGCGTGTTCAATGAACGGAGATTGTGAAGGAGAGGAAGTGTCACGCCCCAGGGCGGCCATCCCCGAGACGTGGCAAATATAAAATATCAGCTATCAATAACGAGATCAATAAAGACTCTAATATGACATCCAAGGCGACAAAACAATTAACAAGGATGGCTGTCATATATATATGTAACAATATAGTGGAAGCTAAACAACTAAGTCTGAAATCCAAAAACATATTACAGACCGGATTACATAATCAATTGTCATGTGAGAGCCAATAAAAAACAAAAGACATACATACACATATACTGTGCACAAGCACGAGTATCAATACATACAAGGAAAAAAGGGGATGTTGATGGCCTCTTGCTCGGAAAATCCAAGAGACGGACACTGCACCGTTGCTGGTATTGCACCTAAGGGAGCTCCTCCTTCAGATCCGACTCGACGACAACTGGAGGAAAATAAATATGAGGGGTGAGCCACACGCTCAGTGAATGGTACAATCCATGCAACACAACTCATATTAATCTATTCAATCAATTATGGTCCTAACAAAAACTGTTCTACACCATTCGTCATCCGGTAGCCATCTCCCGGGTAGCCTCTACCTGGTAGCCTCTCACGACCGCTACCTCTACCATATGGGCACACCAATAGGCGTCATAAGTAGTGCCTGGGAGCACCTTGCAGGATAGCTACAAGCGGGGCGGCTTCGACATGGAGCCGACAAAGGGGATAACACTCGACACACGCGAATATGATCCTCATGTATCCGTCGTCATCGATAAGGTAACGAATTCTCATGAATTCCCTTCAAGGTGCATAACTCAGATGCGGGGAAGTGGCGTGTGTGGGGGTTCTTTGGGAATTCGAATTCGGTGCGTGCCTGGGCGGGCTCGGTCGGATCGCCTCTAGGAAGGGTGGTGTCGTTCCTGGTTGAGGCGCCCGACAGCGGCTCAAGAGGATTCAAGGGTGTGTGTGATCACCACCTGCTTTTTTGAAAAGCAGGAAAAGTTGGGTTGGGTTTGATCGCCTATGTGGGAGTTTCTGGGGTCTCCGCTCTGAGACACGGATATACCGTACACAGAGGTGAAAAACTGGTAATCCGATTATGCTTCTGGCTTGGCTAGAGGAGTCTTGGGTCAAGTGGGGTGTGGATATGGGGCGGCTAGTGGCATGGAGCCGTCAGGTATGGGGCGGCTACTAGGGCTTAGCTGTCTAGGGCCTGGGTTGGTTTGGGAAGAACTTGGGTAGGAATGTGACTTTTGATTTTGGCAAAGATCAACACTTGGTTAACCTGGGTTTTGGAGAGTGGATTAGGGGGTGAATTTGTGTAGGGAATAGGTTTCTTTTCACAAATGGGACTCTCTCTCTCTCTCTCTCTCTCTAGGGGTTTCAAGTGGGAATGGTTGGGAATGTGAGAATGAATGTGGATTCTTAGGGAATTGATGGATTATCAATTGGGATTCTTCATGTCCTTTAAAGGCTTGGGACCTCCTCTATTTATAGTAAAAAAAGAGGCAGGGGAATATCCAGGGGGTGGTAGAATGGCTTGGTTAATAGTGTGTTTGATTAGACCCTTCATTAATTCTCTGGTTCTTCTGTCAGAAACCAGGTGAAGGGCGGCTAGTTGAAACTAGCGGCCTAGGATGGGGCGGCTACTTCCTGGTAGCCGCCCCCATCATGACCTGCTAAACGTTCCATCTCTGACAAGCGGTGGCTTGGATCGGTGGCTTGGTTTGAACCGGCCAAGATGGGGCGGTTAAAGGCCACAATCCGTCGCAATGATCAGCATTTAATGGTGCTTTATGTCCCATCCAGGGAAGTGGTTGGGGTCGGCCAGGGGGGCGGCTAGTTAGGGTTACCTGCCCCAGTCCAGGGTCTGAGGGTTTCTAGGGCTTAGGATTTCTAGGGTTTGGGATTCTCTAGGGTTTAGTTTTTGGTTTTTTGAGATCTGTTTTCTATTTGATGCCCAAATGTGGGTCATTTCCAAGTGTTACTTGAAATATTTTCATCTTTCTAGACGGTCAAAATTGAGGTATCTACAATGGTATGACCCCATCAGAGGTCATACACTTGCTTAACCTCATTAGGCAAGGTTCATGGTTTAATATAAGTATTAAATATATAACAAGCATAATAATTATACATGGAATTTAATCATGGAAGCATCTAAATAAATATAACAACAAAGTCATAATATCATTTAAGGCATGCTCACACTTATGCTTCTTCATAGACAAGCTAAGGATATGCTTAGGCAAGATGGGAGCATGTATAAATCATGGTTAAGCTAGCATGAGACATGATGCATAGACAAGCATGGGTCCCTACACATGATACTAGGATGCATAGTCTCAGCATACTATATCTAATATAGCAGAAAGGAACCTATCAAGGCAAGCAATAACATATACATGCAAACAAGGTCAATATGCAGTTATGGTGCCCCATGGGAGGGCAATGCACATCTACGTGCATCGAACGCCTCCCAACTGAGTTGGATCGACCCACTCACCGCAACCCGGGTCATTGCGTGACCGTTTGTCAAGATCCACAAGACAAGGGCATCCAAAATGATGAGCATAACTACATAAAACATTTAGAATTAACTAAAAATGCTAAAGAATCAGACATGCACGCATACTGGCTCGCACACATGCAAGTACGCACTCACACACGCATGTCCGAGTGCCCCAACACCTACCTGAGCCCTCGGGCAGCCACACGCGTGGCCCCGCATGCGTACGCAGGCGCGCCCGCGCCCGCTGGTGCCCTGCCATGCCCCCAGTCGCGTGCCTAGGCGCGCTTTCCCGCGCGCACTGTGTGCCCTTCCAGCGCCCATGCTAGCTATCGCCCCGCGCGCACGCGCTCCCAGACCCCTTTTAACCCCTCCCCAACCCTCCCACACACCATAAACAAACTTACCTAGCATGCTTGGCATCCCCAACAACAAGAAAAAGAAATCAAAGATAAGGGAGGAGGAGAGCTTACCAAAGGAGGGGAAAGGAAGGAGAGATTCAGGGGCCCTCGGGTGCACCCACGGCTACCACAACCACCACCACCACCACAACCCCTCAAGCTCCTTCACTCCTATTAATGGCTGAAAATAGGGGGGGGGGGAATCTATGAAAGCATGAGGGGGAGCTAGAGAGAAGAGAGAGAGAAAGAATCAACAACAACAATAACACACACACACCTTGTGCTTTCTCTTGTGCTGCTTCTTCTTCTTTTCCTTCTTCAATCAACACACACACACACACAAAACAGAGAGGGAGAGGGAGAAACGTGAGTGAGAGAGTGTGAGAGAGTGCAAAAGCCACTTCTTTGGGGGGTGAGTGCAATGGAAAAAAGGGGTAAACCTAACCAACCCTCACCCTCTAACACACAAAATAACCAAAGATGCCTTAGCTATTAAGCAAGGGAGTGGTGAGGTTACATGAGGTGACCACATTCACCAAAATATCTAATACTATTTCTCCAACCAAACTAGTTACGCCCTTAATCTGGATACGGTTCAGAAATGCATAATTTTTAATACGCTAGCGGAATTCGATGAAATTTTTTTGGGCAGTACTAAATGATACCAGGACCCATAATATGTAGTTAGATTTTCAATAGGAGTTCTCAAACTCACTGTAACGATTATGATTTTCCTAGTCGTTTCTTGATTTTGTGCATTTGATCATATTCTTATAGATCTCCAAATTCAGAATTTAAGGTATGGTTGAAATCCTTATTCTGTTAGATTTTCAACGCTTTTTACGGATCATGAATCATATAAGTATCGATCAAGTTAGGGGCCAAACTATGCCTAGAGGTCGAGCAGATGAAATAGCGACAGCTCCAGGGGCATCCGTCGGTATCGTGACGGATCCTATAGGTGCCGCCGGGTTCTGTGATGGATCCAATAGGAGCCGTCGATCTGGAAACGGTTTCAAATTGTAATATTTTCAGATTTAGAAAGGTTTAATGTGTATTATTGATTGATATGTTTGGGATACGATCGGTTTTGATTTCCCCACGTGTATAAAGCTTATATATACCCTCTCTCTCTCTCTCTCTCTCTCTCTCTCTCTCTCTCTCTCTTTCCATTGAAAACCCTAAACCCGTAAAGTCTTCTTTTTCTTCTCTTGTTTTCGGCACCATTGTTGAGGAGCTCGGGAAGGGGTTCAAACAGAGGGTTCTTGTGAGTATTTTCATCTATTTTGAAGAGCTTCTGAATGATATAGATCCCCTTTAGAAGTCATTTGCATGTGTTCCCATTTTTAGGTTTTTCCAACAAAAGATTTGGATTTTTCTTCTTGATTCTTGAAAGTTTTATATTATTTTGGGTCTTATATTATGTCAATGATTTTATAATGTTTTACAAAGTTTTAGATGATGCTATTAGGCCTCGCATGTGTATTTTCGGATTTGTTGATCTATTGAGTTTTCTTCTTGAGTTTTTCACAGTTTTGATAAATTAGATATGATTTTCGGATCCTTATGATATAGCCATGAAATCATGATGTTTTTAAAGTATTTTACAAATTTTTCATGTCAAAAGAAAGGGGATATGTATTTATCGTGTCTAGGGTTGTTTATTAATGGTAGAAAGCATGTTTATATTCGTTTAAAGTCTTGTTTTGACCCTTGTATGCATAGATCCGAATCTATACATGTTTCAAGATTATTTTGAGATTTTATCATAGATCCATGTTATTGTTTTCTCCAAATAATAGATCAATGGTTTTCAAGGAATTTTGGATTATGGTTTATTGATTTCTATTGAATGTTTTTGTGAATCCTTTTAAATCTAGGGTTTTGAATAGAAAGATATCATGCTAGTTATAATAATATGTTATCACTTACGGTTTTTAAATGATTTTATAAATTATATTTAGATCCTTGGGTGTACCAAGTGTTTTAACATTTTATCGATATTTTTACCGTTTTCCATAAGCTAGGGTTTCGAATGGATTATTCTTATATACGATTTTTGATCTATCTCCTAATGTTTTGTATCGTTTACATATTATATATTGATTTTTATAATATGAATAAATCTAAGTTTTTGAGAGGTTTTGAATAAGATTTAATTGGTTTTATATACATGTTTTGCGAATCCTTACAGACTGGATTTTTAATTGGATTTCTTACACACGATTGATATTTGATATTCCTTACTGATTTACATTGTTTTACATGACTCATATATGTATGTAAATTATAAAAGGTATTTGGTTGCTTTAACAAATAAAATAAATGGAGTTTTTGGATTGGTTTTAATTGGTTTTCTCGTACACATGATTTGATTTTCAAAATGAGTTCTTTTATGTTTTACGCCATTTTAAACTACTCGTATATGGTTTTCCAATGATGGAACGTGTTGGGATGTTTTAATACAAATTAGGGTTTCATGCCTTCTGCCTCGGGACAACTCCAGTGAGAGCCGTTGGGCATGTTCTGGATGGCTCCCAAAGGAGCTGTCGATTTGTAAGGGACGACCCCAAGAGGAGCCGTTGGTTTGCCTTGGACGGCTCTTAAGAGAGCCGTCGATTCTCTATGAGTATGGATACCATCAGGTCCCGTAGTGTTTGCACACATTGTGACCTAGTTGTACTATTTCAAGACTGGTTAGGTTGTTGTACAATTTATAACTTGGTTTGCATGTCTTTGGACCGAAGGTGAGTGGATCTAGTCTCATATGTAATTTTAAAACTATTTATATCGTATATCATATCTGCATCATGATTAGTTTACGAATACAACTATTATTTTGTGTATGGAGCATATGAGCATGTCATCATGATAGATATGGGTGGTTATTTTATATGTCGAAAATGATTTATGGATATTATATTTTATTGTATTGCATGAGGTAGCAGTTGGTGTGTGAGTAGTTGATCATGCATGCATATCATTAATCTGCGTGACCCCCGTTTGCGTGACGCCGGTCTGCGTGACCACGGTTCAGTGGGACCCTGTCTGCGTGACCAAGCTCTAGATGGAGCATCTTTCGGCTGTGTGCCATACGGGCATGCATGTCCGGTGCATACATATGCATCATATGGTTTGAAGTTTTTATGGGACTATGCATCTTGGAATGAGGCTTCTTAAGTTATGTTTTGATATATAGTCTTATTGAAACATCATCATATTGTATTTGCAAATGGTTTCTTATGATATCTTATAAAAGTTATTTTGATATATATTATTATTAACGAGACACCATAGGTCCATTCACTAAGCGTGTGGGCTCACCCCTCATTTTTCCCAACCTTTCAGATTTAAAGGATTAGAATGGTAGATCTCGTGTAGCTGCGCACGAAATTGTGGGTGCAAGGATGTTAGACTTGCTTGGTCGAAGGACTGATCAATTTCATTTGGCATGTAGTTGACCCATCTTCCTAGTAACCATGTCTGTGTATCAAGTTGTATATATATTTTATGTGTAAGTTATATCCATAATAATTAGGAGTGTTGTGGAAATCTTAGATGTTATATTATTATTAAGGGTTGAAGTTTTTAATATTATTTTGTATATCTGGATAAAGGAAAAGGTAAAAATAGAACTCTAAGATTCGAGAAATTAAGCTAACACAACTGGATTTCACGCTTCAAAATGGAGTCGTGGTTTCAGGGCGTTACACTCACGCAGATGGCTAAAAGCCAAAATTTTAGCGGCTCCGATTGAAAAAATAAAATGACCAGAAATTACCTAAATATAATCAATAGGCTAAAAATGACACATATATAACAAAAAAACTTGTTCAAGATTGTACATACCAATAGTTTCAGCTATTAGAACATGGTTGTCGGTATCGGATTTCGGGAGGGTCGGCCTCCTTCCTCCTTCGGTATGGCATGTGTGGGGGTTCTTCGGAGGTTCGGGTCCGGTGTGTGCCTTGGCAGGCTTGGTCGGATCGTCTCTCGAAAGGGTGATGGTGGGTTTCGTTCCTGGCTGAGGGGACCGACAATGACTCAGGAGGATTCAGGGGTGTGTGTGATCGCCACCTGCTTTCTCGAAAAGCAGGAAAAGGAGGGGGTGGATTTGATCGCCTTCGTGGGGGAGTTTGTGGGGTCTCCGCTCTAGGATACGGATATACCGTACGCAGAGGTGATACACAGGTATTCTATTATGCTTCTGGAACTGATTAGAGGAGACTTGGTTCAAGTGGGGTGTAGGTGGATGTCGACTAGTGAAAATTAACCACCGGGTATGGGGTGGTTGGTTGGGACTAGCCGCTTGTGGCCTGGGTTAATTTGGGCAGAATCTGAGTAGGAATGAGATTTGATTTTTGGCAAAGGTTAAACCTGGTTTAACCTGAGTTTTGGAGAGTGGATTGGGAGAATGGATTTGTGTAAGGAATGAGTTTCTCCTCACAAATGAAACTCTCTCTCTCTCTCTCTCTCTCTCTCTAAGGATTTCAAGTAGTGGGTGTGGGTTGTGTTGAATGGATCTTGGATTGATATTGGACTGTGGATTCAAGATGTGTTATAAATGCTTTAGACCCCCTCTATTTATAGTAAAAGAGAGGGAGAGGAATATCCACTGGGTAAAAGATTAAATTGAATAATAGGGTGGTTGATTTGACCCCCATTAATCCTCTGCTCTTCTGTCAGGGTCCATGTGAGAGGCGGCCAGTTGAGACTAGCCACCTGGGATGGGGCGGCTACTCAGAAGTAGCTGCCCCCCATCATGACCTGCCAAACATCTCATCTCTGATAAGCGGTGGCTTGGGTCGGTCACTAGGGTTGAACCGGCCGAGATGGGGCGGTCAAAGTGCACAACCCGCTGCAATGATCAGCATTAAATGCTGCTTTATGTTCCATCCAGGGAAACAGTTTGGGGTCGGTCAGGGGGGCGACTAGTTGAGACTAGCCGCCCGAGAAGGGGCGGCAACTCCAGGCTCTTAGATATTTCTCAGTATCTTTGTTGAAATGTGGTTTTCCGGTTTTGGTTTTCTAAGGATGTTTTCCATTAAGTGTCCAAATGTGATCATTTTCAATTTTATTTAAAGTAATTTCTTTTCTTTGGACAGTCAAAATTAGGGTATCTACAATGATAACATGAATTGTGTTTTTTTTCTTCTTTATAATGGTTTTGGATGCATTGCATTTTCTTGGTGCCAAGGTGGTGGTGGTGGTCTCTGCAGTTATGCATGCATATCATTTAATGGAAGAAAAGATGAAAGAATGTGATATATAATCTTGCAACAAAGAAGTGTTAAAAGCGTTACGATAATAACTTAAAATATAACCAAACAAAAAAAAATCATTTACTCCGGTATAGTCATCAATCGCAACTTATGTTTCTATGCAAAATACACATTAAGAGAGTACAATATGACATAATATTGTGATTCTTTTTCGCTTGTAAAAAAAGACAATGTGACAAAATTGTGACAAGAATGTAAAAAAGCATTCAGAAATATATATCTGTTGATGTACATCAACTTTACAAGATTAGAATAATAGACTTGAGGGAGAACTTGGAAGAACATGAGGTGTATAAAAATGAATCAACAAGAGCTAAGTACAAGGAGAGAATCAAACTCCATGCCCAGATGTTTATTTTCAGTTCTAGAAGTGTCTGCACTATCATATATGCTTTTAATGCCTTTTTTCCCTTATTCCATGGATGTCTTTAGCATCTTTTCCTTCCCAGTTATATTTGAGTTTTTACGAGTTTCAATGAGCCACACCTGTAGCGATTGAAGACATAGACTCGGTCTTCCGTTTCTTCTGGCACAATGCAGATAGTATGGCATCTATCCTCTCAAAAACCTCTTCCTTGGGAAGAGTACCATCCACCTACACTCAGAGAGAGAGAGAGAGAGAGAGAGAGAGAGAGAGAGATTTTGCACGTAGAATAGCGTGTTAATAACAAACTCTAGGCTCGCAATCATTTCAAACACCATTATTACATGAAAATTCAGTGAGGCATGGACACAGACAATAAGCAACAACCACGGTGGCATGACAAATCTTGAAAAAATAAAATACAAACATTACAAGAACATGACAATAAATAGATAAAAATACAACAATAATGTTGTGATAACTATCAACTCCATTAATACTGTAATAACATCTCTACCTTCATCAGTATAAACATCATATTAGTAATTGAGGAAAAAGAGTTACAATGCAATGCTGCATAATCCGTGTCCGTGCTATTTCCATACCGTGTCAAATGAGAAGAAACTAATGGAGTATTGTCATATACAATAATGGAGGCCGAAAGCTCTCTTATATAAATAAGAGATGTACAAAACCCTAGAAATAGAAAAAAACAAAAAAAAACCCAAAAGTGTCTCCGGCCCGGGGAGGCATGCGGCCTTGCAGGGACGCTGCCCCCGAGCCTCAGGAAATAGGCCCAAAAGGCCTATTTTACTTTAATAACTCCAATAAAATGCATGTCCCAGATTTTAAAAAAAAGTTACTTATGAATTTTGAACACACATGCATGACAAATGCTCAACGTGTACTGGTTACGTCCCCTGTCAGATATGTGTTAAAACATGGACATGGCATCTACATTTAAGTATTCCTGCTTCATAAGATTTAGGAAAATATGATCCATGTATAACATAAAGCCATAAACAAACATATTTGATCACATATGCGGAGGTTTCATACTATTAGTTGAGAAGTTAGATCAGTGCCCACTCTTGTTCATTATTAAAAGAAAGCATATTTGTGTAATTTTACCATCTAAAACTTTTGACCCCCACAAGTTGTTTCACGAACATGCATTTACTAAGAAAATCATGATTTTGCTAGTGAAGATGGCACAATAGAAGATTACGTATAGAGAGCAAAGTGATAAACTTTGTTCATACAAGATAGCACTCACCTTTACAATGACATCATTATAAATTGAGAGGACAGATTCCAAATTCTTATGATAAGTCACCAATCGAAGCTTTACCTGAAATGAAAAAGCATTACCATTCCATGATCAACTTCTATGAGTTGCTCATGTTCTTCGATCAAGAAATCTAAAATTGTACAAGGATAAATTAATGAACATATGATCTCTACCTTTTCTTCAGTATCATCAAACCTTTGTGTAAGCCTGGCAGCGATTTCTTCATTCTCAGGAGGATTATACTTTAGGTGGTATATCTTTCCTGTCACAGGATCAAGTCTTCTACCAACCACTCTCTCTACCAGAATTTCTTCAGAAACCTGCCGACCACAGAATGAGCATAAAATGTCATGCATAATTATGATTCAAGCATGCCTTAACTACAAAATTTTGTGCATAATTCAATGATTGAGAACTATTTTCCAAATATGAGTTAAACAAATATTGAACAACAACAACATAATTAGAGAAAAAAATTCAGTACAAGCACTTACTGTCACATGATACTCAACCAAAATTTCCTTGGAAACTCTTCAAGGAAGTAACACAAATATTCGTTGGATCATGATCAAAATTTACAATACAAATGCTTACGTCCAGGAGAATGAAGAGATCAGGTCGGATATGGAGTTCTTCAAGAGCGGTTGCTTGAGATACGCTCCTCGGATAACCATCTAAAAGCCAACCATTTTCTTGGACATCCATCTGTGTAAGGCGATGCTTCACCATCTGTGAGATGACAACCCAAGTAAGTAAAGATCAAAACACCATCCTTCACTAAAAAAAAGTCAGTCAGATTAATGTTATGCAAACAATGGAAAGTGATACATTGACATTACCATAACCACAATTTCATTAGGGACCAATTCTCCTTTCTCCATATATTCTTTGGCTCGTTTCCCGTTTTCAGACCCAGATGCAATTTCAGCCCTTAGTAGATCACCGGCGGCAATATGAACCAATCCATACTGCATTTATAAGAACTCAATTCAAACAGTTTTTTTATGAGGTAAGCAATACAAGTATGGGGAATTTGCCTAACCAAGAGTTATGGAACTGAAATGCTCCCATGCAGAAATATTTCATTACAGGATATGACCTAATCAACTAATTCTGAACTAAGATTTCTTAGGCTCCGTTTGGAAACACAGATTGAAAAGTAGATTTTGGAATAAAGCTGCTTTTTAAGATGCTTTTAGACTTTGACTTTTTGGGGATGCTTTTTTTTAATTCAGGAATCAATATTTGGAAGGAGTTTAATGTTTGATAGAGAAAGTTGCTTTTCAATTCAAAAAATCGATTCTGACGAAAATCACAGTTTCTGAGCTTTTTAAAACACGGATTTTGAGAGAGAAATTAAAGGAATCCAGCTTTTGATTCCGCCGGAATCCCACCCGTTTGGCTCCACGATTTTGGGATTTTAGCTTTTCAAAAAGCGAAATCCACCGAATCGATGCAACCAAACGGAGCCTTAGAAACCAACAAAGACCAACTTATATGCATAAATAAACTAATATTTTGAATTTATATATTGGTTATCTTTTAAGAGCCAATTCAGATCTCTTGAACAGCATATAAAAGTTTGAGCAATACTCCTTTCTGCTTATATTTCGTTCTACAGTCTGCTTTTAATGGTTGATTGAGGCTATGCAAATATTCTATTCACCAAGTGAAAAATCTTCATCAAGCATTCATAGTAAACAAAAAAAATTACATATATATATAGGTGTTGAAAATAAGAATGTGTATTTGTGGTGGCGCTATGTCACGTGATCTAACTGAAAAAAAGGTGGAATGGATTGTGAAGAAAATCTAATACTTCTATCTATATAAAGGAGGTCAGTTAAAAATCAGTTCACGGATCCAGGACACTTTTTCTGGGTGGGCTGAATTAATCTTTTCATATAAAAAAAAAATTTCTTAATAAAAATATCAATTTTTTTTTGTAGTCACATGATGCACTTGAAATAAAATAAGTTCATCAAAAGATTAAGTAAAACAAAACATGTTCATTAATACAAAAGCTCAAATGCTATATAAAAAAAACCAACTTCTCTCCATTATTTCTTATTTTCTTTTAGTGAAATACAATCATCTACTTAAAATCCATCTATAATTATACCTTACATAAAAAAGATATTCCAAAAAAAAAAACTCAAATGTTATATAAAAAAAATCACAAATACAAACTCAATTTAAAAAGTTTTGATTTAGTTTCCTTATCAGACACCAAGATAATCAAGAATAATTTCTCACTTATTTGGAATAAAATAAATATCAATAAAACATAAAAGTGAATAACAAAGACAAACCCTAACAAAAAGTATTAATAAATCTAATAAATTTAAAACATAATGAAAGATTGAACTAGAGAAACTCCAATTCTCCAAACGACCAACATAGGCAATAGTGATTTATTCAATTCTCCGAACATTGTCAAAATATGAAATATCTAAATGCATCTACAAAGCATATAATAAATCAAAAGAATTAAAGAATTTACAAATAAAATCAAATTCATTACATATTGTTTGGTGTTTGGTGAAGGGGGTGATTTATTCATTGGCAGCTGCAAAATATGTTTTTTAAGAAAAGATGCTCAATTAGGGCAAATTGAAGTTTATATAGCAAGTTGTTTTGAGGTTTTTCTAAAAAAACTGGGTTGGACCAATGTTTTGGAGGGTTTTGAACAAAATATGGGCTGGGCTTTATTGGGGGTTTTCTAATAAAACTGCGCTGGACTGCTATTTGAGGCTTTTTTCACAAAATCCATGGGCTCGCCCCTGAGTTCAACTAAACAGACCTGCTACTTACTTTGCTTTTTATGAACTCGCATTGTGTTCCTTTGCCAGATGCTGGGGCCCCTGATATCATAATCTTCAAAGGTACCACCTCCATCTGCCCATTTAGAGAATGAATTACTCAAGTAAGATTAGAGAAAAATTAACAGTAAATGAAAGTAAAGAAACCATCAAACATGGGTTTCCATGTCACACACAAAAATAATAATTGAAAAGCCTCCATAATTAAGTACTTAAGTCCAATACTCCAATTAAGAGACAAAAAGTTACTTCAAGAAAATTTTTTGCATCAAAGAGCTCCAATTATCAGTCTTATGATGCAATAGTGATATTGATATAATTCAAATTAATGTATCACCAAATATATGATGAACCACAAAATCAGTATCAGAAAATTAAAGATGGAAAAAAACATATCTTATTCTTCAAGAAGATGAAACTAGATTCTCAAAATTTGCCCAACTTGCCAAAATATTTCACAATTGTTTAGTACATGTGGTTTCACATACTTGAACAACTAACATAAATTCCCCACTTATACAAATCAAACCAAACAAAAACTGAACAAAAAGCACTTCCACTTCCACTGCAACAAAACATTCCAAGCCCATAAAAAGAGGAACACAACCCACAAACCTGAAAACCCAAAACATGCCTTCAAAAAACAAAACCCCCCTAAAAGTGTGGTGAACCTTCCAAGTACCCACTTTGACCAAATCACACAAAACCCACCATAAAAATCCAATTTTTACTCACAAAACCCATCATCAGTTTTTGGAAGCTCACCGCGGCAGATGATCGGACGGTGATCAAACGGCGGCTGATGAACTTTCTCCCGAGTGGGTGTTGTGGGTCAGAATGCAATGAACGAGAGGAGGAACAACAAGGATTAAAACGCTCCGATTGAGAGGTGGTGGTGATGGAGACACTGATGGGTCTGTTTGGGTGAGGAGATTGAGAGATGGTGGTGGTGTTGGGTCTCGAAACAGAGATTGAGAGGTTGCTTAAACAAGCCATGCTTAAGAGACCCCTCTCTCTCTCTCTCTCTCTACAGATGTTGCTTAAACAATGGCGAATTTGGTTTGGCGGATCTTTCAGAGAGAGAGAGAGAGAGAGAGAGAGAGATTTTTTTTGTTTTGTTTTTTGAGAGGAGCTTGTAGCATGTGATCCATGGCGGTCGAGGGGTAGTTTGGTCATTTGAATAATAAGTTTTTTATTTTTAAGTCTTCATGTACCATATGATTTAATGAACAATCTCTCACTTTTTCATATTTTGATTTTAGTCTCTAGATTTAAAAGATATATTCTGAGAGAGACCCATCCTTAAATTATTTGATTTTCTTTTTAGTCCATAAGAGAGACTACAAAGGAATATATATCATTTAAATATGGGGACTAAAATCAAAATATGAAGAAATGATGGATCGATTCATAAATAGGTATGTTTATAGGGACTGAAAACCAAAAAACCCTTAAATAATATATTCCTTTTTTTTAGTCCCTGAGAGAGACCTAAACTTAAATTATTTGATTTTCTTTTTAGCCAATTGGAGAAACTACAAAGGAATATATATTATTTAAATATGGAGACTAAAACCAAAATATGAAGAAATGATGGATCGATCCCTAAATAGATATGTTTATAGGGACTATAAACTAAAAAACCCTTAAATAATATATTCCTTTTTTAGTCCCTCATGTGGACTAATAAGAAATATGTCCTTTAAAAATGGAGACTTAGAAGTTAGAACCCGTTTGACAACAAAGATTTGACAGTTTTAAGTTTTGTAAAAAACTAAAAGTTAAAAACTTTTATCAAACAGGTCAACTTAAACACATCATCTTTACTAAATTTTGTCTCTGTATTGTGTCTCAAAATCTATGTTTCATGAAACAGTTATTATCATTACACTCTCAAAAGGTGTGCATAAATCATCTAATAGCTAAAAGCTGCTTTTAAATTGTGTTTCCAAATATAAAAAATTGAGATATCGATCACTAAATCATATAGTTCGTTCACGTGGACTTAAAAATATTTTTTAATTTTTTTAGGGGAGGTTGTGACGCGTGATCCATGGCGGTTGAGGGGTAGTTTGGTCATTTTACATTATCTTAAATAAGAGTCCATCTGATTAAGACTGAAGGGCTGTGATTGTTTTGGGAGAGTTGGATCCTGACCGTTCAATCGATGGATTCTTTGGTCCTAAGAAGGTTTATTGGAGGGTTTAAATGAGTTGTTGATTATACATTTTAAATAGTTGTGACGTGTTTGTTTGAATTTATTAAAATTTATTTAATTTGATATCAACTTTTAAAAAATCAAACTTTGAAAGCTCGGTGAATGTTGCTTCAGAGATTATGACTTTATAATATGTCTTAAATAATATTTATTTTAGACACATGATTTTTGATGGATGACACAATTTAAGGAAAAGGGCTAATGGGCTATTTCAGTCACACTAGTTGTAGCGTATATGCAAATGTATATGAATATAGTATAAGAATTTTTTTTTCATTCATGTCAAATAATATAAACACAATAACATTATGCAATTACGTATATGATGGTTTAAATTACGTACTGCTTTCAACAATAATAACAAGTAACATTAACAATAAATTATTCGAATCATGAGATTTGTAGACAAACAAAAACACAATTGAAGAAATAAATATTGGTTTTTGTTTAATATAGTTTAATAAATTAAATATTAAATTTTTTATTTCTTTATTAAAAGAGGGAAGTTGCTGAACTATTAAATGATAAAAATTCTATGCAAAAGTGCTATTAGTTGCTCAATTTCTATGTGAATGGTAAAAATGGGTCACTAAAACCCATAGTTGAGATTAAAGAATCCTAAAATTCTACACCATAAAAAAATTAACTAAAATAAGGTTTACTTCTGTATTATTGAGTAATACCAATGGAGAATGGTAACTATTGGAAAGTTGATAAATAGAAAATGAAGAAAAAGGGAAACCGGTCCAATAAAAGAAAGGGTTATTTAGTTTTCACCCCTCCCAAAACAGTCAAATTATCAAAAAAACCCCTCCAAAATTCAATATTATTTTAAACCCCCTTAAAGTGTTATTTAGCTTTGTAAAAAACCCAACAATCAACAAAATAAGAATGTTAGGGGAATATTTCATCTCAACATATGTATATGGGAACATTTGTTGAGATAGAATATTCCCCTAACATTCTTATTTTGTTGATTGTTAGATTTTTTACAAAGCCAAATAACACTTTAAGGGGGTTTAAAATAATATTGAGTTTTTGAAGAGTTTTTTTGATAATTTGCCTGTTTTGGGAGGGGTGGAAACTAAATAACCCTAAAAGAAAATAACAATGTTAAATATGCCACACAACAATTTGTTGTGCGTGACAAACAAATATTAGGCTAAACACAAATTCTTATAATTAACACATTAAGAATATAAACATCAAATATATATTAAATCATGCATACTCTAAAATATATTGTAAAAGCATGAAATAAAAGAGTTAGAGATTAGAAAAAGTATCCGGAAATGTGGAAACGAGTGAAGACACTATGTCCTCGGTGAATAAGGCTCCCTCACACACATAGTTGAATGGCTCCTACAACTGGGAGATACGACCACAATAGATTTTGTTCTTCCGATGTGCGAGCTACGGAAGAACCACGATGAACAGACTACGATCCTTTCAGACGCCCAAATCAAGAATTGATGAGAAACTAGAGTGGATGGAACACTATTGGTTGGATAACACTTCACAAAGCAAGGAACAATCTTGTGTTAGAGAAATGATGATATAGATCACATTTTCTCATGGGTAGAATGCACTAAAAAATGTTTTGTTTATTATGTCTCACTCTTGATGGAGGATCACAAGATATTTATAGGCTTAACAAACATTTAAAAAGATGAAACGTTTTCCCTTTAATTCCATCCTCCAATAAATAATAAAATAGGAGTTACAAATGCATGCAATGATTCATTGTTAACTCACCCATATTATTTCCATTCATGCATGAAATAATAAAGGGTTTTTTATTTTTAACTCCCCGCAAACCATCGTATTTAGCGATCGCTCCCTCACTTCTTCGTATTTGGGTTTTACTCCCCGGATTTAAAGGATAATTCCTTTTACTCCCTATCAGGGACTAAAAAGAAAATTAAATAATTTACAGACAGGTCCCTCACATGGAGTAAAAAGGAATTATCCTTTAAATCCAGGGAGTAAAACCCAAATACGAAGAAGTGAGGGAGTGATATTTAAATACGATGGTTTGAGGGGAGTTAAAAATAAAAAACCCAATTATAAAACATTAAAACACAAATGTAACATTCATGCATTTATATGTAAATGAATCTCCAAAACATTTGTAATAATATGGGCGATTACAACAATAGAATTATGTATTTTGGTCAAAATACCAACACAATTAAAGCATAGAAGACATATCCATTAACTTACATAAGTTCCATATAAGGGGAATAACCTTACAACCATGTTTTTAAAACTTTGACTTTATAAATTTGACACAAAAGTTATATCTATGAGATAAAGACAACCTTGGTTGATCAATTTAAACCTTACTCTTTTTGTTTTTAGATCCATTGTTGCTCTCGCTGCCTTCTTCATAATCATTCGTAGTCTTGATATGCTCTACAATCCGATATCCCATTGTTCAATCTTTCTCACTAATTTTTTTTGGTTTAGTGAAAAAGATGAACTTTTTTTCAATGCATGAAATCAATTTTCTGTAAAATTTGGATTGAATATTTTTCTGCAATGATATATTTAAAACATTACTATAATTATATTTACATCATAATTTGAATTTAATTGTGTGTTTCACCTCTTTATTTAGTCAGACGAATTCTGGAGCAGGACAGTCAGTTAAAATCTCTGAATGTTTCAATCTCCATCAGATACGAGAAGTTGTAGGATGTATCTGAAAATGAAAGTTTCAATGGCTTGTAATAAGTTAACACGTGATTGGATAAGTAATCAATTATGTAATGTTTACCTCTTTGTGTGATCTATACCAAACATGTTACATTTGTAACAATGTGCTCCGTCTTCTTTAACATCGACTTTACTGCAACACTTGTTATACGCATTATAGTATGGTTCTCTTTTGTTGTCAATATTCTCGATAATTGCTTTGAAAGAGCAAAAGCTTTTCTATACATTCAATTAATGTTAAATTTAGGATTCTTTGGAAAAAAAAATTAATATGTATCATGCAATTGATATATGTAGATATGATGGCCATGCAGGATGGCTTTTTTGGATTTCTTATTTTGATAATTGATTGTGTTGTTTATACTGTCACCCTAGGAGAGTATTCTAATTTAAGTTTAGATGTATCTATATAATCATTGAATGAATTTTCCCTCAATTATTAGCTCCTTTTTTTTTTGGTTTTGGTTTCAAAAATTAAAAAAGGATATGTAATATTAAGATCTGAAGTAACATTTGTATAACTAAATTTTGATCTTCAATATTAAGATCCGAGACAGTATTTGTATAACTAAAATTTATGTAATGAAGCATCTGTAAGGAAGCAACAACATGAATTATGTTCAACGAACATAGATAGAAAATACACACACACACATACAGGTAGTCTCTAAAGCGGGCGTCCGCTTTATATGAAATTGCGGGCGATCAAGATCCACCAAATAAGTGGTAGTGATTGTGTCTACGTAAACCGAAATTCCACCAAAACTAACCACCCCTAACTCACCCACTATTAGCCTAACCTAGGTCAAACATATCTACCATCCCCTCTCATTCACTCTATCTCTCTCTGTAGCCCGTGTTGAAGAAATCACCACCAAGAGAGACTAAGCTGCCACCCACCATCCCGACGCCGATAGCCCTCCCCGATGTCGATAACCCTCCCCAAACGACAGATCACGCAAAGGTTTAGTGTAGCACTCCATGGTGACTTGTATTGTAGATCTAGGGCTTTTTTTCCTTCTAATCTAGGGCTTTTTTGGGGGTGGATTATGAATCTGAACATTGCATGTCAAGAAAATGTAGTTTGTGAATTGATTTTTTTTCATATAAGAGTTTTTTTCGTTTGAAGTTTTTTTTGGGGACGTGTAATTAAATTTTTTTAAAAACTCAGAAATTAGGAATGTTTTGGAGCTTATTTTAAATTTTTTATTACAATATTATTATTCATTGTATTAGATGTTTGAAGGTGTACTAAATAACAGTCATATGAATTACTTGTAGACATCAATTGATCTAATAGAGATGATGATAGTGTTTCATCCTTAGGTAATTTGTTATACTCTTTTATTTCAATGTTTACTTTTGTTGATCTAGGGCTTTTTTGGGGGTGGATTATGAATCTGAATATTGCATATCAAGAAAATGTAGTTTATGATTTGATAAACTCAGATATTATGAATGTTATGGAGCTTTTTTTTTTTTAGAATATTATGATTTACTGTATTAAATTTTTGAAGATGTACTTTGAGCCCTGCTACAAGGCTAATAACAGTCATGAAATTATACACAACAACTTTGTGAATGATAAATTGAGGCGTTGTCATGGGTGTGGGAAGGTTGGACAATCACACGAAAAAGCCCTAGATCAACAATACAAGTCACATGGAGTGCTACACGGAACCTTTGCGTGATCTGTCATTCGGGGAGGGTTATCGGCGTCGGGATGGTGGGCGGCAGCTTAGTCTCTCTCGGTGGCGATTTCTTCAACACGGGCTACAGAGAGATAGAGTGAATGAGAGGGGATGGTAGATAT